>JAPKLX010000013.1:3929696-4061235 GCA_026898415.1 Leonotis leonurus
ATTATCAAGGAACACCTTGATATGAAGTTAATCGAGCCGGCTATTTCGCCTTACAGTAGCCCAGGGTTTCTGGTAAGGAATCATGGTGAGATTAAGCGAGGTAAACCTAGACTTGTCATTAATTACAAAGAGATTAATGATATTCTAGAGTTTGATGGATATTTTATTCCAAGTAGAGATCACCTTATTAACTGCATACGTAATGCTAAGGTCTTCTCAAAGTTTGATTGCAAGTCAGGTTTCTACCAGATTCGTATGGATGAAGAAAGCAAGAGACTTACGGCTTTCTCAACACCACAAGGGCATTTCGTTTGGAACGTAATGCCAATGGGGTTAGCTAATGCTCCCCAGATTTTTCAGAGAAAGATGGATAATCTTTTTAAAGATTATTTTTCTTTTATGTTTGTCTATATTGATGATATACTAATAACATCAAAAGATATGAATGAACATATCAAACATCTTGAATTATTCGCAGATGCTTGTTACAAGGAGGGATTAGTGCTGTCAGAAAAGAAGGCAGTAATTACTACCCAAAAAATGGAATTTTTGGGAATAGAGATCGATGAGTCTGGAATTACTTTACAGGATCATATCGTGCAAAAGGTCCAGGATTTTCCAGAAACATTGAAGGAGAAGAAACAACTTCAGAGTTTTCTGGGAGTTGTTAATTTCGCAGGAATGTTCATTAAAGATCTTGCGAAACACAGGAAGGTCTTTAGTAATCTGCTAAAGAAAGATATTCCGTTTATATGGACGGAAGAGCATCGACAGGGGATAAAAAGGTTAAAGGAAGAATGTAGAAATCTTCCAAAACTTTCAATTCCACAGGATGAGGATGATCTGGTCCTCTATACAGATGCGAGTGATCATTGGTGGGCAGCGGTCCTAATGAAAATCACTCCATATGGAGAAGAACCATGCAGATATTGTAGTGGTTTGTTCACCGAAAATGAGGCCATCAGATGGCATATCAACGAGAAGGAATTCTTTGCAGTAGTAAAGGCTTTTAAAAAATGGCCTTTATTCTTATTAGCAAAGAAATTACTTTAAAAGTTGATAATACACAGGTTAAAGCTTTCCTAAAAAATAACATAGAATCAAAGCCTGAAAAGGCTAGATTACTTAGATGGCAAGCTTTATGTCAATATTATGTTTATGATATTGTTGTAGTAAAATCTCATGAAAATATTCTTGCAGATTTTTTGACGAGAGATGGAGCCAGCTGAGATCAGTTCCATCATCCTAGCCCAGAGGCATCTCCGAGAAAATTTGAAAATGCTTTTGGAAGAATGGGAAGAATGCACTCTCCATGCTGAACAGATGGGGAAATTGCAAACTACCGATAAGACGAAAGTCTCCGGTAGAATACGAGCCAGTCTGCTGACCTATACTCAGTTAGGGTCGGCATTGGAAAAGCCAATCCTGCGGGCTTGCAGAAAACCTCTGGAGATAGCAGAGTTTCATGTTCCGGCACCTAAACCGGTAGAAGGGGATTCAAATACCCCTCGAGCGAGTTCTAAGTCAGTGGAGTCTGAACCACTGGCCCAAGAAAAAGATGATGCAAAGGCTTCACCGCCTGAACCATCATGTCAACCCTCCACTTCTGGGGAAAAAGAGGGAGAGATTAGTCTCAGGCCATTGACAGGCAAATCTGAGATTAATATTAATAAGATTATTTTCTCCTCTTTTGAACAGGCCTACTAGACGAAATGGGAGAAACTTCTCACGAGAATAGATATCAATCCCAATACTAGTAGGGTTGATGTCTCAGGAAAATATCCAAGGGTGTGGATGATGCCAGGATCCAAACCCCAGGATGTCAAGCAATGGTATGAATTTGGGGCACTTGCCTCGATTTATACTATGTCTCCATCGTTTCCAGAAATCTCAAGTCTGCCTCGATGGATCCAAGAAGCAGTGCACGAAACCTGGGCAAATAATGAGTCACTTTGCCGAGGTGATACTTTGGAGCTATATTTCATTAGTGCAGCTCCAGAACCAGCAGGAAAAGGGAGTCATGAGGTCTTTCATTATATAAGGCTCAGACGACCAAGGATGGATGTCTTGAACCAAGTCAAGACGCCACCCAACGAGGTACCTATGATCGCCGCCATTTCTGAAGATCAAATCACAACCAGGCGAGCATGGGGATTGTGGGTCTGTCTCACAGAGATGGACAAAGTCAAGTTTCCATTTAAGTTCTTCCAGAACTCAGCAAATGGAACATTCCTGTTAAATACTATGACAGGAAAATCAACCAAGTTCGCAGAAGAGGCGTTCGAAAGGAAAAAGACTCTTCTGTGGGAAAACAAGATGGCGATGAGTAAAGAAACCCATCGTAAGTTCTGCAACATGGCTCATGTTGGCCATTGGGAATCTCAGATTTGTTCGGATTGCTCAGCACAGCGTGAACCAGAGTTCGGGAAGGGCTTCTTGCCTAAACAAGACAAGAAGAAATTCCGAGCCAATGAGTATGGGGATAAGAATCCTTCCCAGAAAGGACGAGCTACAAAGGCCCCTCCAAAAAAGGAACATGGCCGACAAAATTAAAAGAGCCATGTGAAGGGAATAGAGAAGATGCTTTCAAACAAGGAAAGCATGTGAAAGAGAGGCACCCACCAAAAAGAAAACGACAAAGGTGGGTGGCAGAAAGAGACGTTCCACCCAGAAAAGAATCGTCGGTGGAATGAGGTTAAAAGATGGATCACTAATTCAAAGAAGGGGGTCCAACCACTAAGAAATGTTTGCGTCAGTAGCCTTATCCGGACCCAGCTTCACGTGAAGAAGCATCATTCACAGGAGAAGAATCCGAGGCAAAAGGCAGAGAATAGGAGGCCTCCAGCCTTCTATATAAACAAGCATTTAGAGAGGGTTAGATCATCGAAAATTTTCCTCACTTCTCTCCAACAAATAAACATTATATTCCTATATAGTTTATGCAAGTTGTTTTTCTTTCCGCTACCATAGGTAGCTAAACAAGTTAGTCTCCTCCCTAAAGGAGATCTAATTAGTATGTAATATATATTTATAATTCCTTAATAAGATTTGGGCTTTTGTTCATCATCTTTTGGATTTATATTCTCCTTATTTTTACCAACCAAAAAACTTATACGCCCCGGGTAGGAAACGAACGAGGGCTGTGCTGTAAGCTGTTGAAGGAATCTGCGTCTGAAAACCATAAGGTGTTCCTGGTGGTTGGACGTGGTCCCTAAAACTTCCGGTGGATACGACCCGACAGCTTATCGGTCAAAGAAGGTATGAAAGTTGGTATTAATATAGAATTTATTTATACGGAAGCATGATGGGCTTGATAGAAATGCATGATTTATACTATTTGAAGTATTAATTAATTTTAACTATATTGATAATGGAGAAATTATGTTAAGAAAGGGCATAATGGTCAACAACACATAATTTGGTTACTTTTCATATAGTTTTACAAGATAGGACATTTTTGATTTAAAGTTACAAAAAGAGGTATTATTCATATATCACCCTTTTTAATATCCATAAGGACGAAAATGTAATTTTATATCATAACCTAACTAACACATGAATTTTGTCATTATCTATCATATAATAAAATTATTATATCCTTATTTAATTTTATCTAATCATTTCAATTAAATTTTAACAGCTTGGCAAAACCTAACTAGATTATTAATGGGCCATTGATAGGATATAAATAGTTGCCGTTGTAACCATGTCTTCTCATCGTCTTCACACTTACTTTAGAATTTCCTTTCTTTTCAAAACACTATTTTGTTTTAGGGTTAATTATAACTTTAGTGATTTTATGTCCTCACCATTTAAATTATTAAGTTATAGTCTCACTTTATTTCTTTAGTTACATTTATAGCCTGAGAGTTATTTTCCAACGACGGATCCATGAGCAGGATAGCTGGAACAATGACTTGGAATTTAATTTTAAAAAAATAAATGACATGGAAAATGTTTATTGCATACAAATTTATATTTATCTATTATCTTCTCTTACTCTTATCATTTTTATTTTATTTGAAATCTTGGAAAATGTTTATTGCATACAAATCGTAAATGATCATATACAAAATTGAACAAATTTTTAATTCAAATAATTTGAATATTAATTTTCAAGTGAAAATTATAATAAATTTATCAGTGAAAAATATATAATTAGAATTTTTAGATGATCGAAAACAAAATAGAAACTGAATTTTAAGTTTCGATTTGAATCGGTTTGTGTTTTGAATAATTTGGTTAGGTTCGTTTTAGTTTCTAAACAATTCTGTAGATTTGGTTTTAGAGTTTTGATTCGATTTTTAACTGAATCGAACCGTTGCTCACCCCTAACCTCAGTAGCATGTGCTCGTTTTAAATTGATTTATAATATTGTCGTGTTTTAAATGTATTTATAATACGATCTCATAATGCATGATATATATATATATAATTTTTCAAGATTTCAAATAAAATAAAATTTATATAACTCAAGACTCAAACAAATAATAAAGATAAGAATAAAAGAAGATAATAGAGAAATATAAATTTGTATGCAATAAACATTTTTCATGTTATTTATTTTTTTAAATTAAATTCCAAATCATTGTTCCGGCCATCCTTGGCATGGTTCCATCATTGTAAAATAACTCTCAAACTATAAATGTAACTAAAGAGATAAAGTTGATCTACAACTTAATAATTTAAAAGATAAGGACATAAAATCTCTAAAGGGTCTAAAGGTGAGGCTATAAGTTATAATTAACCCTTTGTTTGATCACAATTTTATGAAATTAGCAACAATTGAAAGCTTAATCAGTTTCATTTACTAATGGGATGAAGAAAATTTTTCTTATTTTTCTCGGGGCAATTCAATCAAGTTTAAGTTAATCTGTGATATAAAATTTTACTTTTATATGTATATTAATATAAAAAAAACAAAAACATTAGATTTCGAATCAAACTTAAACTTGTCTTAGACAATTTGAGTTCATACAATGTTCAAATGACAATTCATCATTACAAATGTAAACTAAAATGTGATAATAGAATAATACGATACATGAGTGAATGGTACAACAATTATGAAGGATCTTTGGCATTTAAAGTCATGATCCTAGTCCCTTAACCGTGGTAACAATTTACATGCCATTCCCAATGCACATACCTTGGAGGTCATGGTGAAATGACGTGGCGATCCTCGTCTCTGGCTTAAGAATCCGACTGTCACGTAGTAAGCATTAGAACTCCGGTGGAGCCAAACGTGACAGGAGAAGAGTATATTACAGCAGCAAAATCATTTGCCTTTCTTGCCTATCAATGTAGGTGTCACCGATACGATACCTATGAGAAAGAGAGTCGCCAAAGATTGGAAGTCGTACAGGTCACCCACTGACTGTAACTCTCCAAGAGCTATTCCAGCCTGCACAAAATCATGAATTGCAATTCACCGTTTCAACTGATTCATGTCATTACAAAATATAGATACAGGCATCGGTAGTATAAGTTAACTTAATGGTACTTGATCAATTTTCTTATAAGCTCCATGTAATGGTAAAGTAAGTCCCTAGAATACTTCTTCTTCAATGTCTCTAGAAATTAATCATAAGACTTTAATAAGTACATTTGCACCGATATACGAACAAATAGATAATTCCTGAAGTCAGACTTGATTCTCTAACTATTCCAAGATTCTCGAGACTCAAGACTATAACTTTAACCCTTATCTAAGTTAATAAAGAAAATGCATTTAAATGAGTGGATAGATACCCGGACAGTAACAAAAGCGGCAGGAATGATCCCAATGAAGGTCGCCAAGAAGAAAATATGGTAAGGAACATCTACAATCGGTGAAGCAACATTTATGAATGTATTTGGCAATGTTGGAGTCACCCTCAGGAAAAGCATGTAATTTAGCAGCCCTTCCCGTCTTTTCGCCACCTAGAAGAGAAAGAGAGATTTTAATGGTAAAGGCGAAGTGATAGTAGATGAACTGTTGTGGGAATCACCTGGGACTGAAAGAAAGTCAATTTGTCAGGCCAGAGAGAGAATACGAGTGGTCGGCCAATTAGTTTGGATAAGAAGAAGCAGGAAGATGCTCCCGTGGTAGCTGTAAACACAACAAGAGCTACGCCTTTGAAAACCCCGAAAAGCGCTCCAGCAAGTAACGACATAAATACAGTTCCAGGTATCATAAAAGTCTGCATAAAAACGTAGACCAGACAGTAGCCCACAAGAACCTGTATGGTGTAGTCACTTGTATAGCTCTCCAAATTATCCCTTCAAACATGAGCAAAAATCATAACATAAATCGGCAACAATGTCCTTAAACACTAAATAGGGTTCACGCAGAGTAGCAGTGTGAGAAACAAGGGATGCGGTATACAAAATAATGAATAATAATCGAAACGTAAATTCACAATGGTCATAAGAACATACGGAATGACTACAGAAAGGCTGAGCAGAGCGACATCTAGAGTGGATATGACGCAGGATGAGCCTAAAAAGTTCATATGTAAAGCAAATATGGTAGTAATAACTGGGTAAATACAAGCTTTATCTATGAACTTCCCGGCTGAATTAATTTTGAAACTAATAAATAGATTCAGCCCACAATAACAATATCGACAATATTGCAGAATCTATTCCATATTTATACTAGAGTGTGGTGTTATTGAAGATTTATTATCTTGTTAGGAAATTATCAGAAATTAATTACATAAGTCTAATAACATTTGCAAAAGATTAGAACGCCACAAATCCTTTTTATTTTCAGAACAGGGTCCTTTTAATTCAAATTCGTTATAGAGAATTGGTGTTACATATGGACATGGAGACAAATGAATTCAGTAAAACTGAAATAGGATGGAGTTTTAATGTCGACCAAAGAAAAAGGGTTGAACCTCAATGATTACATTGTCCAATATATATATTTTTTTTTGACGTGAAATGATTCCATTAACCAATAGTTTAAATTCCAATTACACCTCAACATAACACTTTCGCAACTCGAGCAAATTTCAAACAGTTCTGCACATGCAATGATATTAAAATAGAGGAAATTACACATGGCCCTTATGTAAATCAGTTGGCATTTGGATAGGCGCAAAAGGAAAGCAAGTAGGCATGTACGACATGTTCAATAATCAAAAACTTTTATATTTTCTACTATGTTCAACAGTCAAAAACTTTTACATCTTCTACTATGCATCTTGATCTAGCTTGTACTGATTACTAAGATTTCTCAAGTTACCGCTAGCTGAAGGATTGGGTTACTAAACCAATAATCACACCTGCAGAGAACACGGAAAGTAATTCTACATATCGATTCTCCATTTTTAACTTGAAACATGGTAAATTTACAGGGGTGATTTCTGGCATCAGCATACAATTAGAACGTTTGATTTTGATTACTTTATATCTCTTATCTCATTCAGAAATCCATCCTAACCCGATCAATCTAGTGGTTAACTAAGCATGAAGCTGCTAATCTCTCTTAGCATGAACTAAAATATAATTTCCAAAATTCTTCGCACCAATCCAAGATAAAATTCTCTTGGTTCCTTACAAACTACTTCTCACTAATTTGTTGGAAAAACTAATAGATGAAGAAGCCCTGTTCTCCTTTTTTTATTATTATTTCTAAAACAAGTGTTCAATCCCAGCCCAAAATCATGATTTCAAATCACAGAAATGCATCTAATAAACGTAAGCACTATAAAATTCAACCCGACCACGAAAAGTATAAAAAAAATATCAAAAAGAAACAAAACAAAGGGGGAAAAAAGAAAAAAGAGCAATACCTAAGGAGTTGGAGATCATCTAGAGACCGAGGAAGCTTGAGGAAGCTATAATCAGATGTGGGCATAGTCAGGTAAACCCCTACCAACCCAAACACAAAGCTCAAAACGACGCCGCTCGCCGCCGCTACCTCCCACGCCGTCAACGGAAATTTCCTCGATTCCCCCTTGCTCTTCACATCCATATTTCAAACCAAAAAAGCGTAAAACGATCAACGACGGCAGTTAATGAGATCTAAATTGCTGTGTATCTCGATTGTTCCCAAATTAATATATGTATTTCTCGGTGATAAGGATTTGAGTACGTAAATCGCGTACAATACAAATTACGTGAGCATTTTGAGGTGTCGGATTTTTCACGGCGGAAAAGGTACGTTTGGGAGGATTTCTGCTCTTGCTTCTGCTTCGCGCCTCTCTCTATAGATTTATAAAATTTCATATACTGTCACTAATTTAAACACGAAATTTATGTTGTTGAACTCAAATTCTCGCATAACATATTTACTTTGCATTGCATGATATGATTTATTAATAAAAATAATTTAAATTAATTTAATATTTATTTTAAGATATAAATAATAGATTACTCAATTTTAAAATAATTTAATAATTTTATCCTTTAATTAGTAAATCATTTATTTTATCAATCTATTTAATCACTTAAAATAAACATCACCTAAAGATATGATAATGATACGATACCATATAAATAAATATGATAAAAACTTAAAATTATATGAAAAAATGATATAAAATTATACTCCCTCCGCTTAAGATGAGGCGTTACTTTTGGGCACAAGATTTTATGAGAGTTGAAAAATAGTGTAAAGTAGTGATATGAATATAATATTATTTAATTCATATGTATAAAAAGGTGGACTAAACAAAAAACGCCTCAACTTAAATGAGACGGCCCAAAAAAGAATACGTCACATCTTAATTGAGACAGATGGAGTAATACAAAAGCATAATTTTTTAAAATGTTTGCAATATATTTGGTTTTATAATTTAATTAAGAAAATATAAAATATTTTGAAACATATTAAAAAAATTATATTTGCTTCAAAATATAAATTATTAATATACTATAAGTTTTTGTTATCAGGTAAGGTAAACTTGATCCAAACTCAATTCGAATAACATGATAATTTTATGTTCTTATCAGTTTAATCACTTGATTTCAATAAAACATGATATTAATTTATTAATTTTATACGAATTTGTATCAAATTATTATGTGCGTAAAAAATTGACTTCTCTAAATTTACTAGGATAATAAAAGAACACAATAGAACTATTATCAGATGGAGAAAAGGACGTTAAAGGTACGAATATTCTTTCATGCTTTAATATCCACCACAAACTCCCATTTCTCTACTAACTTTCATATCTTAAATTTATAAAGAGAAATTTATTTTTTAACATATAAATAAAAATATTACTGATTTTACTATTTTTTTTCTCTATTCACCCTATTCTATTTCTAAATAGAGTTAATATTATCGATTAGAGTTTAGAAAAAAAATTAAATATCGTTAACTATGATAAATATATTCCAAATAACACAATGAAAAATAGCAGCAAAACATCCAACATTATGAATATTTGATTTATATCATAAAATTTTAATTTGATATCAATATATAATCCTCCAATTCCACTTGAACACATGCGGAAGAAGACGACGAGAGCAACAACTCATTCAACAAAAGGAGTCATAATGAATTTTCTTTGATACCTAATATAATGCATGTATGTAGGATTCATCAACCAATTCTACATTAGCTCGAAAATCCTTATCAAAGACGTTTATAAGATGTTCTATTTTTATATAGAAATAGATTCGTTCAAGAAGAACTCTAGATGATGTTGATCATAAATGAAAAGATTAGTTAGTAGAAAGACAAAAATAGATTCGTATTCACATACATGAAAATTATATAAGACAAAAAAAGAACCTTTGATTTCTTTTTGACAAAGAGAAGATGATTTTCTTTGGAGTAAGAAGACTATTCCAATTTTCGTTCATAAAGAATAAATATCTTTTACCCAAGGGTAGATTCCTTCAGCCTGGAAGGCAAACATCTCAGTTTCCGCCATTGTCACGAATTCCACTTTGCGGCCAAAGGTCACCGTGCGTCTCCTTGTCGCTATCACGGACAGAACAACTGATCAAACCGCACCTAAATTGTCGTCGGCGTGTCTATGCTGGCAAACAGAGATGAATCGAGATTAAGCATAGCAGTTTGCGCTCTGATACCATATTAAAAATTGAAGACAACAATGGAAGAAGTCGTGGACAAAACAAAACTAAATGCAAAAAATAACAACTTGCTAAAGAAGGAGAAAATATTATTGAATCTTAAAGTAATAAATTCTCTTTTCTTATGTACTTATTGAGCTCGTACACTACATATATACTGTTAGGTATTTAAAGTCGATTGTTATTTGGAATGTTGACTTAACATTTGTGTTTTTTGTATTCTTCACAGGAATGTTGACTTAGCTCCTGACTTAACGTAACAACTAGTGTTGACTTGGCGTTCAACTCAACAGCCACGTGTACTGCTGACTCGGAAAAGTTAAATGGACTCACGAGGACTGGAGCGAAGACCAAGTCATGCTAGGCAGTTGAGAGTTTCATGCCAAGTGGAGTTCAGTTCCACATTTTAAGGAGTCAGCATCAAACTAAGGCAGTTCCACAATTCCAGGCAGATATGCGACGTGTAACAACTGACTGCGAGAATTGTGGAAGACATGGGCCAACAGTTGCTATATTCATGGATCCAAGCCCATGTAGTCTGTCTATAAATACTAGAATCAGTTTTTTAGTTAGATAGACGTTTTTGCAGATTAATTTCGTAGTTTTAATTCTGTGTGTTTCTTAGCTAGTAAGAACACACATTTAGTATTTTAGTAATAGTGTTGCAGTTATTGTGTTGCTCAACATTGTAATAGCTCAACACTTGTTTTGATTATTCTTTTTGGCCGTAAGGCTTCCGTGTAGGTTATTAATTTATATAACCTACGCAAAAATATCTTGTGTCTTCTACTTTAGCTTCCGCATATCTTTACTTAGAGTAGTTGATACACTTTCAAGTGGTATCAGATCCATCACTCGACACACTGAGTGTGGTCCTGATAGTATCACGACTCTTACACATCAATGGATCCAAACAATATTGGAGTATTTCGGCCTCCGGTCTTGGATGGCTCGAATTACTCGTACTGGAAGACACGTACCCGCTCATTCATTAAGTCGTTAGACAGAAGAGCGTGGATCTCTGTGGAAAATGGGTGGTCACCACCAAAGGCCACTGACGCACAGGGTGATGTGGTCCCAATACCACAAAGCTCATGGTCACGTGATCAAGTTGAGGCTGCTACGCTCGATGATCGCGCACTCAACGCAATACTCTCGGCAGTAGACATAAATATGTTCAAGCTGATCAAGAACTGTACGTGTGCTAAATATGCTTGGGACATTTTGCAAAGGTACTGTGAAGGCGACACTAGCATTAAGCAGTCACGTCTACGTATCATCACCTCTCAATTTGAGAATATGAAGATGGAGGAAGATGAAGACATTTCCAGCTACACAAAGAAGATTCTTGACATTTCAAATGAGTGCCAAGATCTGGGAGATACATTAAGTAACAAAGTTCTTGTCTCCAAAGCAATTCGCACTTTACCACCTAGGTTCGATATGAAGGTAACAACCATTGAAACATCACAAGATGTGAATACGATTGAGTTCACGGACCTCATGAACTCTTTCAAGACCTATGAGATGAATCTAGAGGCAAGAGGGACATTCACGAAGAAGAAAACGGTGGCTCTCACAGCGGACACAATCTCGTCACCTTCGTGCAGTAAGTTAACTGACATAATGGAATCCAGTGAATCCAAAGAAGTGGAAGAAATCCACGAAGGAGATGATGTTGCCATGACCACCAGAAAATTCAATCGGATGGTGAGAGGATTCAATCGAAACAAAAAGAAAAAGCCCAAGGAACGAGATGTACCACGTTTGGAGTACTATCAACCCCCAAAGAACGATAACAGTCAGAGAAGACCTCCTGTTAGGAAAACACCTCACAACGAAGTGTTCAAATTCAGCTCCTCTAAACTCGACAGCGTACAATGCCATGAATGTAGAGGTTTTGGGCACTTTGCAAATCAGTGCGCCAACACACTTCGAAAAAGGGGTAAGTCCTATTGGGTGTCTTGGAATGATGATGAGCACGAGTTCTTTGAAGATGTTGATGAAGGATTGTTCAAGAGCATAGCACTGCATGTGACAATAACACCACAGGACAAATCAGGCCAAAACGCTGATGCTGAAACTTTCTCAGATAGGTATGATCCTAACTATTATTCTAAATTATTTTGTTTAAATGCCTCTGTTGATGATGCAGGAAGTGTTGAGGATGACATAGACTCTGCATATGGTGAAGAATGTGATGACCATACTTTCACTATAATACAAGGATTAAAAAGGTTATATGATGAGCTATTGGGAAAATGGAAACAACAAGCACGGAATCTGGTGACCTCAACAGTTGAGATAACACGACTCAAGGAAACCCAAGCAAAACAGGAGGTGTTGATCACACAACGCGATATAGAGCTCACCAAAGTGAAATCCCAACTTGAAGAAGCACAGCTGACCATCCGCAAGTGGAATATTGGGACTTTATTCGCTTCAAGAGATCATGGACAGCGCAAACCCAAGCAAAAGGGGCCTTGGATATCCTGCACCGACTATGTTTTTTCATGGCTCCATATCGGTAGGAGAAACATCCAATACCAAAGCAGATGTCGTGCTTACAGATTCACCAACACAGACAAAGCAAGGCAACTCTCCAGCAGAAAAAAGGTAAGAAAATGAGTAAGAGACATAGAAGGAAATATGTGTGCCATTACTGTCTCAAACTAGGCCACATAAAGCCTTTTTGTTATCAAAAGAAAAGGGATGACAAGTCATATTCTGTGCTGCCACAGCAACACAAAATGATATGGGTAAAGAAAGCTGATCTAACATGTAATGTTGTTTATACAACATTGAAAACTAACATTTCAGGCTCTTGGTACTTTGACAGTGGATGTTCACGTCACATGACAGGTAACAAAATTTTTCTTTCCAACATTGAAAACTAACATTTCAGGCTCTTGGTACTCTCTCTCTCCCATATCCGCACATATTTCAAGACTGATACGGTTTCTTGATTCATAGTTAAAACAAAACATCCGTTGTCCTCTTCCCTCATCCAAAAATCTTTCATTTTCTCACTATCAGATTTTTCTCAAAATTCTCCTGAGATGGCTACTCTTCCAAATTCCGACGTTACTGCCCTCCTTCACGCACTACTAGCCGCCAACCCTCACCTTCTCCAGACCCTACACACAACTCTGGCACTGCCAGCCATAGAGACTCCGCCCGTTCCAGTGGCGACTCCACCCATCCCAGTTTCTGTAGCACCCCTGCCGATTGTCGATACCACTGCTCCTCCACCAGTTACAACCACGGCCACTACCCCTGTGCCTCCGGTTGTTGTAGATACTACACCACCGGTTACTACTGTCACTCTGGTCGAGCCCGTCCTAGCATCACCACCATCCCGATCGTCGTCTCCGCCTGTTGTTCCACCATGAAAGCCCGACACTCGGGGTTCCAGACTTTCCACACACACTAGTCTGTCCAACAGTTAATTGGTGCTCTGAACGCTCTAGCTGCGCTCGTTCCTTCTCTCCAAGCTTGCCTTTCTTCCCAACAAGGGGGAGAACATGTGGCTACACAAACAGCAGCACAAGCAGCAGGGGGCGAACCAGATGGCAATGAGGAGACAGAAGAAAATGAGGACGAGGATGAAGAGGCTGAAGTTGGAAATGAGAGGGTGTGAGGATGACCGTATGTGGTCGATAACATTTTATTTGTGATGTGGGGAGTAACCAAAAACAATTTACATTTTTATGTTTTGTGGTAGATGATGGATGATGTTTTGCTGATGTTTTGTTGCAGCACTAACTGTACTTTTTGTTTTTGAATGGGATGAATGCTTATGTGCTGCTTAAATGATGAATGAGTTATACCTGTGATGTTATTCTGCCGATGTTGTTGTTATTGTTGAAACGGTTCTTTGCAGGCATAAACATAGGGGGAGCTTTAGTGAAGAAAAAGGGTGTTGTGAAGAAGGCACAAAAACAAGGGGAGTTTGTTAGGTATTTAAAGTCGATTGTTATTTGGAATGTTGACCTAACATTTGTATTTTTTGTGTTCTTCACAGGAATGTTGACTTAGCTCCTGACTTAACGTAACAACTAGTGTTGACTTGGCGTTCAACTCAACAACCACGTGTACTGCTGACTCTGCAGAGTTGAATGGACTCACGAGGACTGGAGCGAAGACCAAGTCATGCTAGGCAGTTGAGAGTTTCATGCCAAGTGGAGTTCAGTTCCACATTTTAAGGAGTCAACATCAAACTAAGGCAGTTCCACAATTCCAGGTAGATATGTGACGTGTAACAACTGACTGCGAGAATTGTGTAAGACATGGACCAGCAGTTGCTATATTCATGGATCCAAGCCTATGTAGTCTGTCTATAAATACTAGAATCAGTTTTTTAGTTAGATAGACATTTTTGTAGATTAATTTCGTAGTTTTAATTCAGTGTGTTTCTTAGCTCGTAAGAACACACATTTAGTATTTTAGTAATAGTGTTGCAGTTATTGTGTTGCTCAACATTGTAATAGCTCAACACTTGTTTTGATTATTCTTTTTGACCGTAAGACTTCCATGTAGGTTATTAATTTATATAACCTACGCAAAAATATCTTGTGTCTTCTACTTTAGCTTCCGCAAATCTTTACTTAGAGTAGTTGATACACTTTCATATACACAAGATGAAGTCACACTGTAGAACTCTGTAACTATTTTATGAATCTTCTACGTTATTCCAACATTGTCTCTACATTCTTCTTGTATGATTTTACATTGTTCTTGATTCATGCATCTTCATTCTTCTACATGTGCATATCCTTACTTCTTCTTGATCTTACTTGATTTCACATTTTTAACATGAACCCACCAAACTCACTACACATAACTTAATTTAAAATAATATAAGAGATTCTGTTGGAAACTCCACGAATTTATTTAAGGTTTGATGATGTTTATCGAAACTACACTTAGCATTTATAAGTTCTTTAAAACCAAGTGATTAATATCATCTTTTAAAGAACAACTCGATTTATAAATGGAGAAAATCTTTAGTTATACGATCTGTATTATTCGTATTAGCTTTCTTGAACATATTGATTGCTATTAAAACGAGTATAAGTTTATTTCATCAATTAGCTGAAATGTAAAGGAACAGATCGATGCTAACGATATGTCCATAAATAGCAGCTAACTGTATTTCTTATATAGACTACATGTTATGGTTTTAGACTTAACATATTTTCTGAGTATATATTTTTCACAGATCGATGTTGTAAAAAGAATGCTTGAAGTTTCAAACTTACTTATAAGAACGATCTATTTACTTTTGTTTAGAAGAACAACTCAATAGTTTGTAAAGAACAGATGGACATAAAACCACTTGTCCTATAGAGAGCAAGATGTTCTTTAGTATAGGTTCTCAAAAGACTTGGACCATATGTGATAACGATCTTGTAACAGACAGATCGTTATCCAACCTCAACAGCGTGTTGCACCAGAAATGAACAGATCATTGTAAAACCATTTGTCTTCAAGTTATCTCGCTGTTCAACTTAAGATATGCTCAAGAATCAAGATGAAGAATCAAGTATTAATTTGGACTCAAATAAATTAATCTTTGAATCAAAGATCGTTGGACAAGTCGTTATAAACGATCTGCTAACTTAGGACAAGCTAGCTGGTCCATACGATTAATATGGTGGACTGTCGACATACCTAAATTTGTTATAATTCAACCACTCAGTGTATTGTCACATCAAAGAGGATATTTTAAGGAATGCAAGAATATCAAAGTAGACGTACGACAGATCATTCCTGTTAGGGCAATACACTGGGAAATCGCGTGAAAGGTGGGACAATCAGCATTAGTGGCGGCGCGTGTAACATCAAACATACCATGCATTTAATGCAGCCATTAATGCGATGAAGAAGGACACTTCATCTCTCTAACGGATAGTTCCAGCCATGAATCTATAAATACCACCTTCACTTCTAGAAAAGAGTACGAGAATTTAAGAGATTAACAAAGCCAAAACTCTGCTCAAAATCTTCAAACATTCATCGTTGAAAACACTCTAAACAATTCCCATAATTTTATGAGTGTTACTGTAGCTTGAAGCTTTGCTTTAAGGAAATCATTCCAACCCAAAGCCAAAAATCTAGCTAAGATTTGTATTTTTTAGATTGTAGTTTTCAATTCTAGAAATAGTAAAGTAGTAATCACAAAGTTAAACTTTAGTTTTGATTTATTTTTGTTGCTCGTACTCAACGAGTAAAAAGAAAGGAGAACTTTTAGTGAATTCTTGATCTAATTATTGATTAAGCCGTGGATGTAAGGACAGTTTATCCCGAACCACGTTAACTACTTTTATTCTTATCGTTCTATTTTACTTTGATTACTTGTACTCTCGCATCTCATAATCATAAATTAATGTGTTAAAGGGTTGAGTAAGAAAACTATTTTCCTCATTAAAAAGAACATTAACCACCAAATTTCTGCACACAACTTTGTTTAAGTTTAACTTTCTTTAAGTTACCCTTAATAATAGTTAATCACTATTCAAGGCCCTACTTGTGCTTGTTTTGTTTTCATAAAAGAAGAACCCCTCCCCCCAACCCCCATACACCAATCTAACTCTCTTAGGACCAATATATTCAAATTCTACTAACTACAGGCCATACATAATACAATTTAAAATAATATATGAAATATGATTCAAACTCCATTCACTACACATTCTTATTTAAGTTAAAATATATTATTAAAACTCGAGACGAGTCAAAACATAAATAATTTTGGTGAATAGAGAGATAGAAAACTGAAAACACCAATATATTATATATATGATTAATTGCATATGAAGGCATAATAATGTTTGTATTTAATTCAAAACTTGATTTAATTTCTATTGTGATAGAAAATTGAGTCAACATCTAAAATAGTTAATCCCAAACAAAAAAAAAATTAAAAAATAGTTATTTATAAAAAAAATATAATAATAGTCCCGCTATAAAATCACATGAGTACAACCAAAAGAAGTCATCTTTATGTAATTACATGTGTGATTTTGGAGATGAAATTAAACGAGCACGACTATCGCTTGGTCATGCTCGTATAATTTGTACGAATTTATTTGAGACAAGACAAAAGATGGCAGTGGCGGCGGTGGTGGTGATAGATTATAGTGACAACAATGGTAAAGTATAGGTGGAAAAAATCTCTTTTTTCCAAATTTTATTAAGAGTAAGAATACTATATTTTACATATTGTTTTATAGGGAATGGATAAAATGAGAACTAATGCTTATATAGGAATAAGGAACCAATTTGGACCACTGGTCTTTATATAATCTATGGTTCAAATTAATTGTATATCAAATTTATGTATAGAATGCATTGAAATTATGATACAATAGTTCATCAATAAAAATGTATTATCATATTATGTATTATCGATTAAAATTTACTTTTTTTTATTTGAAGTCAAGAGTATATTAACCCAACTTTATTACAATGCATATGTTAAATATAATATTTGTGGCTCATCGATTTCCTAAAGGCCGACTCGACGTCCTTTTCATTATTAAAGACATTGCACGAAACGAATTTTAACTTTCTGGTTAAGGCAAAAATCAAACTTCTATTTTGATGTATGTAAAACAGAAATGAAACATAAAGTAATTGTTTCATCAGTATGAATTTAAAAATGAGACTTAAACCAACATGCACGCATTGCAAGTCGTTTGTGTTAATTATATAACTAAATTATGAAACAAAATGATTTCTTATACAGTGCCCCCACTTTGATAAATGATAATCATGTCATCAAATTCCCCTTTTCGATCAACTGGCAATACCATAAAGACAAATATAGGTCTCAATTAATAACATATCTTTAAAACTCCTCAAAACTCTATCTTAAACAAATTGCACTTTTTAATTAAAATATTGATTCATTAGAGAAGTCTGAGGAGGGGCTTCCTAGTGTGAGCCGAGACTCTGCTCTAAATTTTGTAACTCTGCAATACAAAGTTCCCGCCCCCCGCCCAGACACGAGCTTCCGAAAAACGAGTTTCAGTTCCAACTCTTGCATTGAGAATGCTCTTATTAAGTATACTAAATATGTAGCTTATATTGCCATTACAATAACGTTTTATAATATTTGACATTTGAAATACGAATATTGGAACAATTAAATGGAGACCTTTTGAAATAAAATCCACTACATTACTAAACAAAAGTATCTATTATACCATCACTTTTTATTTTACTTTTTTGTTGTTAGTCTAAAGAGTTCTTTTACGAATGGAAATATCATTTCCGATCCAAGTAATCCAAAACAATGAAACAAATGAGAAGGGAAAAATAAGATGAGATAAGGTAAAATATACTTCTATTATTATAAATATAACATACTTAATTGAATATAAAATGTGTCATTTTTAGTGGGATGGGTGACATATTAATTTGTCATAATGCCGTATCTCTTCTTTAATTTTCCCAAATTGGTACACAAAAATGAAACACTTTTCGCATTGATAAACCACAACAAAGGTTGTGATAAATTCTTCCTACAAGAATCATATAAGTTTGTTCGGTTACTCTTTTATTAATCCCGAATCTTGTACATGTAGCTTTTGACATTTGTAAGTGATATCTTTAATTTCCTAAGACAAAAATAATGGAACACTCTGTGGCACGTATGAGCTCATTAATAATACTATCCTATAAAGAAGAAAGAGAAAATTTATGTCCTTAGTTCGCATTTGGGGTGCATATTCTATATACTTTCAAGTTTCATATCCCACAAACACAAAAATGGAAAAAGAGAAACTGAATTTTGAGCCAAAATTAAATGCAAATTCGGATAAAATGGAAAAGGTGTGTGGAGTTGAAAATGAATGGATTGGCATAGAGGAATAATTGGGAGAATATTATTAGAGGGCCCACAAATTTATAGAGTGAAAGTGACGCATCGACCACGTGCTGCACGTGACCGACCACTTATGCTCATTTGATGATTTTATTTCTAATTAATCATTGGCCAATATCAAATTCAATGCACATGCCACCTTAATTTAATATGGTGCTCATGTTCAAATCGATGCAAATCTATAATTATTTATAAGTAGAAGTTGTTTTAAGACTTTGTAATTGTGTGCCCATTAGCTAGAAGACAAATTAGTGTAATTAAATGTTTGTTTGGTTAATTAATGGGTGCCAGCAAATATAAGTCATTCTCAGGTAATTTAATTTAGTTGGATATGTTTAAGATATAATTAGTATGTGTGTTCGTGTCAATAATTTTATAACTTTATTTCTCTCTTCCCTTAACCTAAATTTACAATTTTTGAGTTGTCAAGCATGTTAGACGGTAGTCGGGACCAACTATATTCAAATGTGTCTGTCTGAGTCATTCATGGGAGATACTATATATTCATAGGAGGGACAACTGTAGAAGGCCCACTTGCATGACACATTATTAGGGCATCCAGCATGATATATAGAATAGGGTTATAATAAATAATATGTTCAAAATTTTATTCATCTCAATAGGTCCAATTATTTTCAAAATAAAAAACAGCACACATGCAGGAGAAATTAAGAGACGCAGCACAAACTAAGAAAACTATTTTACAATCCTCCACGTATAATTTTGCACTAACTTCACAAAAGAATTTACCTATTTGATTTTATATTTTGTAAAATATTGTCGTAATATATTATTATTTTTAAGTTATATTTTAATAAAATTTAAGGGCCTAATTTTATAATTAGAACGGGACTTCAGTTTTCATTGAGCTGGGCCTGCCTACTTGTCAGTCAAAAAATAAGAATCTATTTGCGTGTATTAGACTAATGGAAGACTAATGGGAAGAGATTAACTTCTGAAACTATTGATTTCAATTTGGAGTATCGTAACATAGTTATATTTATAATTTAATTTAATGTAATAATTAAAAAAAAAGTATAGTTCATTCTAGCCCAAACAAACAAACGATTATAGTACAAAATTGGTCGGCCCATAATTTAAGTTGGATTGGTGTTTTATGGCGGGGTGATTTTATTTATATATAGCCACCATTTGTAGCCACTTATTACATAAAGTGTTAAATATGATAAATACCTATTTTGTTAATCGTAGATAAAGAAAATACACACATCAAAATGTTTATATTAAAATTACCTACTTTTTGACCACTTATCTTTTCTCTTTCGAGTACCTGCTTGAACTCGTAAAATTTGTGAAATTTATGTTTTTAGGTATACTAGATGTTACTCTACGTGAAACTATCAATACCACTCGAAAAAATGCATCTACCGCCGGTACTCTATACCAACGGTATTTGCTATGATTAATATTACACGAGCGGTATTTATGTTTTTAGGTATACTAGATGTTACTTTACGTAAATCTACCAATACCACTCGGAAAAACTCATCTACCATTGGTACCTATACCAGAGGTATTTGCTATGGTTAATATTATCCGAGCGGTATTTATATTTTTAAGTATAATAGATGTTACCCTATGTGAATCTACCAATACCGCTCGAAAAAATGCATCTACCGCCAGTACCATATACCATACCAGAGGTATTTGCTATGGTTAATCTTACTCGAGCGGTATTTATGTTTTTAGGTATAATAGATGTTACCCTACGTGAAACTATCAATACCGTTCGGAAAAATGCATCTACCGCCGGTAGCCTATACCAGCGGTATTTGCTATAGTTAATCTTACTCGAGTGGTATTTATATTTTTAGATATAATAGATGTTATCCTACGTGAATCTATCAATACCGCTCGAAAAAATACATCTACCTGACAGATCAACGTCCAAAGTGGTGCACAGTAGAAAGAGAGAAGTGCACGGTAGATAGGAGGAAGAGAAGATGGACAAGAGAAAGTAAAAAAGAGATAAATTAGGTGCATTGAAGTTAGTGAAAAAGTAAAATATAATAATCAAAGTAGTATATGGTCAAAAAGTGGGTATTTTATTCATACACATTTGGTAAGTGGATATTTTATTCATGTACATTTAAAAAAGTGGGTAGATTTAATTTTCTCCCTTACATAAATAAAAAGAAAATATTTTTAAATTTACAAATTTTTTCCTTATAGCTCCAGCAAAAAACAGGTCTGCCGGTTAAGAGCTCTTCAAATCTCTTAAATTTGCAAATACCTTATTTTTCCAGAGTATTCAAGAACAAATCCTTTAGAAATTTGGAACAGATAAAAAATCTTTTTTTCTTTTCGAATCAACTAGAATCAAATCGAAATTAATAATTCATCTTTTCGAATTTTGTATCGAAACCAACTCCTTATTCTATCAAATAATCGGGTATCAATTCTCATTGAAATTGATAGTTTAGAATCAAAAAAATTACCCAAATTAAAATTTTATTTTTATTAAATTGTTAATTAAATATAATATCTGTTTACTTTTAAATTTTAAAATTTTTTCATTTAAATAACTAATTATATTTACTTTTTTTTGTAAACGTTTCCCAGTCTTGTGCATTTCAAATTTTAATTAATGATTATTCTCACTTAATGATCTTGTAAAATTAATTTTTTCATTTAAATCATTAATTATATTTATCTTTTATTCGTAAGCACTTGGCAGTTTTGCGAATTTCAAATCTTAATTGATAATTTTCTGACTCAATTTTTAATCACTTAATCACAATTAAGATAAAAATAAAACTAGTAAAAAGTTAAGAGTTAATAATTTTTGTAAATTTTCTTGAAGAATCAGGAGATAGTATATTAATAGAATTCATAAATAAATATGACAGATTTTAATTAAATCACTTTACATCACGAGGGGTGAACACTACAAAAACAAATTATTTAGCAATGAAAGTTTTCGTTACTAAAACAAGAAATTCAGTCACTAAAAATATTAGTTGTTTAGCTCGTTTTTGTGTCTATTTATGGTTCGTTTTGGTTGTGTTTAGCTTTTAGTTCGAGTTGAGTTAGTGTCGTTTAGTTCATGTTTATGTCGTGCTTTGTTTGTTCTTGTCATTGATGTAGGATGACGAGAATAAGCTTAAGTGAACTGAAACGATGCCGAAAATGTCGAGGAAGCAAAATCGTGTGAAGCGAGACGAGCTGAAGAATGCACGGGAGGGGTGATCGAAGAGAGTGAGCGAGCATAGAGTCCAGCGGCCGCTAGGTCCCCTGCGCCCACTGGGGTAGATCTGAAGAGGATTTCAGAGAACAGAGGCCAGCGAATGCTGGCTCTGCAGATGGTGCACGTCAGAAAGGCAAGGTCAGCGACCGCTGGCTGACGGTTGATGACAGAATTTAAAAGCATGTTCCAGACCATTTGAGGAAGAACCACCATATCTCTCATAGATAGAACTCGACTCTTGTAATCTAGAACTGTGTTTTAGCGCTTTCACTTGTATTTCGACTTGGAGACACAAATTAAGGTGGAGATTGATTGCTTCTTCCCATATAGTAGCCATTAGTGAGTTCTTGTTTCTTGAGTTCTTGCTTCTTGATTGTGTATTGGGTTGAGTAGTCGATCTCTACTAGTTTTTGAACTTCTTATTCGACCGTTTATGTTATTATTAAATCATGCTTGTTGTTTGGTTTCGTGCTTATTGAATTGTGCCAATTGATCACCGTTACAATTTGTTAGACGCGGAGTGAGACGATCTTTGTGTCACATCAAGATCCAATTAACTTCGATTATAATTGGAAACATGTTAATCGAGTATTTGCTTGTTAACTAGGATTCTTAATAGTGTGGCCAAATGTGAAAGTCATAGTCACGATCTAATTATCACATACGAAGGTTCGAAATAAGATAGCTCTTAAGAATTCTAGATGAACATGTGAATGTGTGTTTTAATAATATTATGTGATGATCGAAGTGAGTGTTCAGCTCCTAGAGCCTTATTCCGAATTTTCATTATTTAAATTGTAATTAATTAGCTAGCTTAGTTAATCTTTTGAATTGCCTTTTGATAGAGTGTTTAGGACTTCATAAATATTTATTCTGTAGCACTTGAATTAGGAAGCCCTGCTAAGCCTTCCGTGAGATACGACTAGGATCAACTTACTACGTATTATAGGTCTCGTTTAATTGCAAGAATTTTGACACACATTTTAGGTTGAACAAAATTTGGCGCCGTTGTTGGGGATGGCTTTAGGCGTTCTTAATTTAAGTGCTAATATATGTGTATTCCTTGTTTGTGTTTATCTCCTTATGTACTCGTGATTTCCTTCTTGTTGTTTCGTGTTCTATTGTTTAGTGTTTCTTCATGTGGTGTAATGTTTGTTGTAATAGTTCTTTATGTTATGTATTCTACGAATTCTACCTCCCATAAGTTGCATTTGGCGTGTCTACTGTGGTGATAGATTGTTTATGCATGGTCGCCGAAGCTTGAATCAAAGATTGGCACCGGTGTTGGATAGCGTACATCGCAGGAGGGAGATGCAAGTCGTCAATCTGGATGGGGATTACGGGAGCGGACATCTCCTGGATTTGGGGTATCAGTCACACTACTCGGAAGAATCGGATACAAACTACAGTGAAACAAGCTCGAGGACAGTCATGGCAGCAAAGCAGATGCGAGAGCTAGCTAGGCCAATTATTGGAGCTTCGGCGTCACCAATTGTTTTGGGAGAAGCAGCTCGGACTAATGAGCTGAAGAATATTCGTTTCAACCAGCTACCTTCCTTCTACGGCATGCCGACAGAGGATGCATTGAACTTCATCCGGGAGTTCTATGCTATTGTTCAAACCTTCCCTCTTGGAGGTTTGAACGAGGATCAGCTGAAGATGCGCTGTTTTCCCTACACACTAAAGGACAGAGCCAAGACTTGGTTCATGTTGTTGGCGCCCAATTCACTGCAGAATTGGAATCAAGTTTCTGAGAAGTTCATGTCAAAGTGGTACCCGAATCAGAAGACTCAAGAAGTGAGGTCACAACTGGTGACCTTCACTCAGATGGAAGGTGAACCCCTTCACGAGGCCTGGGAAAGATTTAAGGGCCTCTAGATGCAGTGCCCTCATCACAACCTATCTTCGAAGCTGCTCAATCAGTTCTTCTATGAGAGTCTCCAGCAAAACTTTCAGTATATGGTGGACAATGCAGCCGGAGAGGACATTGACAATAGGACTGCAGAAGAGCTTACTGAGATATTCGAGAATATGGCTGGAAATTCACAGCAGAGAAGCTCGAGAGGCCAAAAGAAGAAAGTGAATGAGGCTACATCTAGCACTGATATGGTGAGGTAGTTGGCAGAGCTCACGAGGCAAGTCCAAGCTATTAGGACTGCAGATGAGCAACCGAGACGGATCCCTGTGAAGGAGACGTGTAGGATCTGCAGGGAGTTTGGGCACAGTGCAAACTTGTGTACACCTGCAATTGATTCTGGTATGGAGTATGAGGAGCAAGTTAATGCTCTTCAAAGTTTTCAACCTCAACCCAAGTTCGATCCCTACTCGAACACATACAATCCTAGATACCGGTATCACCCCAACCTTTCGTGGAGACCACAAGTGCAACAAGGGCAACATGTGCCACCTCAGCATGAGTTTCAACAATTCGTTCCACCACAACAGCCACATCATCAGGCCCCTCAAAAGGCTACAGTCGAGGAAACTCTTAATAGAGTCATTGAGGCGAACAACAAAAGGTTCGAAACTGTGGAGGCTTCAATGAGGAGGATTGAAACTCAAGTTGGTCAACTGGTCGAGACAGAGGGAGAGTTCGTTCAACTCAATAAGAAGGAAAAGCTTCCTAGCCAGGGCAAGTAACTCAAGGAGGAGAAAGTAGTGTCAAGCTCATGACGATAAACGAGCGCTTCGTGGGAGGCAACCCATGTTAAATTGTATTCGTAGTTTAGGTTCTTGCTATTTCTAGTTTAGACTTAGTTATTTCTATTTTTTATATATATGTAATAGAGAGAGAATGGAAGTTCAGAATGCATGTGAATTCAGCTAGATATGGAGTCAAGCAGAGGATAAGTGGAAAGATGGACGGGCCGTATCACTCTTACGTAGTATCTCGACTTTTCACAACTGAATACTACAATTCGTCATCCTACGTGGAAGTTTTCTATTTTCCTCTTGGCTTTTATATAATGGGGTCATTGTATTACTTAAGTGTGGAGGGGATTTAGATTTCCGTGTGATATCATGCTATCTGTTGTCATGTGTTTATGTGCTTGTCTGTTGTTGTATTGTAACGTTTCTATGTTACATTTTGTCTAGTGTTTGTGAGTTGTGTTGATTTGTTATGTTTGTGATCTGTTTGTGCATGTGAGCTGTGATATCGTTGTTTGTGATTGTTATTTTGTGATGTCGTGTACTTCCCCAATCTTGATCAGATGCACATTGTCTTGCTTATTTGATTACCTTGTGTTGACGACTATCTGATTATTAGCATGTGAGCCTGGGTATGAGCATGTATGGTTGTTGGCTTAGATTGATTTCGGTTCTTGATTGGGCTAGGTTGTGTGATTAAGACGTTTAAGTGGGGCATGTTTCTTTGTTAGTTGGCGTGTACCGATCATGATTCGGATTATGAGTGACTACTCCCTAGTGTTTATGTGTTCGGTTTCCCTTGAATAAAAAAAAAGAACAAAAAAGAAAAGAAAAAGAATAGAAAGAGTATTAACTCTTCAAAAAAAAAAGAGTAATAAACGCTAGAAGGAAGTAATAAAGGGGTAATCAAATATATGAATGATAGGGAGGTGTGAGATGTGTGTACATCGTGATCGTTTGCGCGTTGATAAACCAAGTAACGAGCAACATTACGTCATGATTGAGTGACCGAATACAATTGAGAGTCGAATCCAGTCTAAGTCTTGAAGTAAAGGTATGCATGAATGTTGGGCTTGTGTGTTAATCATTAATATGAATCGATGCATTGTAATCGTATTTTGCTTGAGGACAAGCAAATGATTAAGTGTGGGGGAGTTGTTTAGCTCGTTTTGGTGTGTGTTTATGATTCGTTTTGGTTGTGTTTAGCTTTTAGTTCGAGTTGGGTTAGGGTTGTTTAGTTCGTGTATATGTCGTGCTTTGTTTGTTCTTGTCTTTGATGTAGGATAATGAGAATAAGTTTAAGTGAGCTGAAATGATGCCGAAAATACCGAGGAAGCAAAGCCGTGTGAAGTGAGACGAGCTGAAGAATGCACGAGAGGAGTAATCGAAGAGAGTGAGCGAGCATAGAGTCCAGCGGCCGCTAGGTCCCCTGCGCCCACTGGGGTAGATCTGAAGAGGATTTCAGAGAACAGAGGCCAGCGAATGCTGGCTCTGCAGATGGTGCACGTCAGAAAGGCAAGGTCAGCAACCACTGGCTGACGGTTGATGACAGAATTTAAAAGCATGTTCTAGACCATTTGAGGAAGAACCACCATATTTCTCATAGATAGAACTCGACTCTTGTAATCTAGAACTGTGTTTTAGCGCTTTCACTTGTATTTCGACTTGGAGACACAAATTAAGGTGGAGATTGATTGCTTCTTCCCATAGCGTAGCCATTAGTGAGTTCTTGTTTCTTGAGTTCTTGCTTCTTGATTATGTATTGGGTTGAGTAGTCGACCTCCACTAGTTGTTGAACTTCTTATTCGATCGTTTATGTTATTATTAAATCATGCTTGTTGTTTGGATTCATGCTTATTGAATTATGCCAATTGATCACCGTTACAATTTGTTAGACGCGGAGTGAGGTAGCAAGACGATCTTTGTGTCAGATCAAGATCCAATCAACTTTGATTATAATTGAAAACATGTTTATCGAGTATTCGCTTGTTAACTAGGATTCTTAATAGTGTGGCTAAATGTGAAAGTCAGAGTCACGATCTAATTATCACATACGAAGGTTCGAAATTAGATAGCTCTTAAAAATTCTAGATGAGCATGTGAATGTGTGTTTTAATAATATTATGTGATGATCGAAGTGAGTGTTCAGCTCCTAGAGCCTTATTCCGAATTTTCATTATTTAAATCGTAATTAATTAGCTAGCTTAGTTAATCTTTTGAATTGCCTTTTGATAGAGTGTTTAGGACTTTATAAATATTTATTCTGTAGCACTTGAATTGGGAAGCCCTGCTAAGCCTTCCGTGAGATACGACTAGGGTGAATCATCTTACTATGTATTATAGGCCTCGTTTAATTGTGAGAACTTAGACACGTTTTATGTTGAGTAAAACAGATTTGCAATGAATTTATTCGTAGTAATATCGGTGGTTGCTAAAAAAATTAACAATGTAATATATTCCTTTACTATATAATAACAAAACTGTAACGAAATTTTCGTTTCTAAAATGATTTCTTCAATTTTAGTAACGGAAAATTCCGTTACTAAATTTTAATAACTAATTATTCCGTCACTATTTTAATTACAAAAAATTGAACAACAATTTCATAATAATAATTTCGTTGTTAATGCCTTAAAATTTTATATATTAACTCTATTAATATTACCAAAAGGAAACAAAATGTTAACTCTTTGATATATTAACTCTATTAATATTACCAAAAAGAAAACTAAATAAAACCTTAGAAAACATATTGGATTAGAAAAAGGTAACTATACAAATGATGCTTATAAGTCATGAACATATTAGGTATATATTATTTTAATAGAATTAGAAGCTAAGGAAAAGATTCATTAAAAACATCCTTCCAAAACGAACCACTACTGCTCTCATCATCCACGGCGGCGCTCAACCACTCATCATACGAACAAATTTCCGAGGTCGCCGGAGTTAATCCCGGGAGATACCACTCCATATCTTCACCTCGTTGGTGATTCTCCGGTGGCCGGGAATTGTTATTGTTATCCGAGGTGGGAAGGGGAGGAGATGAGAGCTCCACGGTGGGATTTATCACCCCATTTGCATTGACTAGGTTGTGTGCATTTGATCCAAACATGAATGAAGGCAATTGATTCGAGCTCAGAAGTTGAAGTAGGTTTTGGAGTAGCCTAATGTTGGCCAAATTCTCCAAGGAACACGTCGGAAAATTGGTGAGATTGGGATGCAAACTGAAATGTGTAATGAGTTGATGTGTGTTGGGGTCGATACCGGAGCTTAGAAGTTTCTTCCTCAAATGCGTGTTCCAATAGTTCTTGATCTCGTTGTCTGTTCTTCCGGGCAGACGAGTTGCAATCATAGCCCACCTATACGTTCACCAAAACATTACATGGTCTCATGGTCATGAGGCAAAACACCAAAGAAACTTGTTTTTTATAAGAACCGTGTGATTTTGGACTTGGACTTAGATTACGTTTAATTAAGCTTATTTTAAAAAACTTGTAAGATATCATATCTTAAGAGCTTATAAATTATTTTAAAGGGCTTATAAGATAATAAATGTTTGATATTTTAAGCTTTTCTTATAAATTTGTTGGGGTAAATATGGTAATAACAATATATTATATGATTATTTATATAATTTTATTGCAGCTTATAAGTTCGTGGAGAAATAAATTGGAGTGAAACTATGCTTACTTTTTGACACTTATAAATTTTCTAACAACTTAATTTGCCAAACAATTTCAAAATGCTCAACTTATAAACAGTTTTAATGAGTTTATAAGCTCGTTCAAACATTTGTAAGCACCAATAAAATTATTTATGATTTATTATTTTGACTAGTACTGTGTATTGATTTTCATCTTAAATTTTATTAACTATAAATCAAGATTAAATTAAACTAATGAAATAATTAAAATACGCAACAATAACATTAGAATTTAAACTTATGACATGTCCGGACTACTGAGACTCCCTGAAAAACTTACATGTGAAAACTGTATATACTGAAATTTCAGCAATTAAACCACAATAACATGACTACTCGATCTTACTGAAATAATAATAATAGTGAATATAAAAATATGCATTTAATGGGCCTTAACTTCAATGGTTATGGCTTTCTGTTTTTAAAAATATAATGATAATATGAACATGAATTTGCCATCTTCCTTACTATTAGAATCGAGTCTAAAGCCTATTATACATATGGTAGTTGAGAAACTTCAAAACATCACCACAAAGACAAGCCAAGCCAAGCCAAGCCAAGAAATAAAGTGGACTTACTTGTTTCCGAGGGTGGAATGAAGGTCGATGATGGTCTGAACTTCTTGCGGAGAGAAGTTTCCTCGCTTGATATGGGGGCGGAGGTAGTTAGTCCACCGGAGTCTGCAGCTCTTGCCACACCGGTTCAGCCCCGCCTTTTTCGCAAGCGTTTGCCAGCTTCCATGCCCTTGCTTTTCCACATAATCTTTCAATTTTTTATCCTCTTCTTCAGTCCATGGTCCTTTCTTTAATCCATTATCAGTTTCAGACTTCATTGGAGCTCTCACCATTTTCTTTAATCTATGTGTTGATAGCTAACTAAAATTGTAATATGTATATTATGGTGAAATTAGGCTAAGAGAAAAAATGTGAAATGGGATGTGATTGTTGTTTTGGACTAGCTAGCTTAGCTACATGGAGGGTTGAGGTATAGTTTGTTGGCATTGTGTATATATAATGAACAACCCTCCTTGGTGCATTTTAATTTAATTAATATTTACCTCATGTGTTTATCTTATTATTTTTTGTATGGCTACACTACGTAGATTGTAGATTGATTAACAAAGATATACGTGACATTAGTTAATGTATTTTTGGACTTTGACTGTTGTGCTCCACAAGCTACTTAATTAGCTATTGCTTCCAACAATATTAAGTATAATTTGATTCAAGTCAACCACCCTATATAGCTAGCTCTATATGGTTTTGTAATTTTGCTGGATTATAGAAGAATTTGAGAAATTGCTATGTATGATATATAGAAACTTTAAACTCTCTTGTCTTAATGCTTAACATTTTGATTTAAGACAAATTTTAATTTAAATATATAGTGAGTGAAGTTCGTATGCTACTTAATTTTAGATAAAATTGATGTATGAGTATGAGGTTAAATGTGGGAATAAAATACTTTTTTAAATAATAAATTCAAAATGTAAAGTAATTTCGTAGGTGGATCAAAAAGGGAAAACACTAAATATTTTTGTGGAGAAATGAACAATTAATATATATATCTATATATTTATTTGTGTATTTATAATATTTTTATATTATTTATGTTTTATTAATTTAGATACACTTTGAGCAACATTTGTGAAAGATTTTTTGGTAAAAATATATCTAAACAAATGGGGGAAGGGTGATTAAATATTAGAAAATATTTATACTAATATTAAATGTGAATTAGGTGATGCTTACATGTCCTTCTACCAATGGCATGAGAGGCAAGTGTTGGCTTAGTTTACCTACAAATTATTAATTGTTTTTTGTATAGAAGGACTTTAATCGATTAGTATTAAAGTCGTCGATTTTTCATAGTTCAATTGACTTTTGATCCAAGTAAAAATATATATAGACTTTAAATTACTTTACTTATACCGATTAATTTCTCAGTAATTCTGGGCGCACAGGCGCGCGCGTGTGTATATATATATATATATATATATGGATATAGATCATATACAAAAGGATTTTAAAATATGAAATATGAAATAATCTCAACCGTTTAAGTGGATGATCGGACGGTTGAGATCTTGGCCGAGTTTTTCATGCATTGTTATACTACAATGCACGCGCAATTTTTATTTTATAGTAATTAAGGGCAAATCAGTAATTTAATTGTTAAATGCATTATTTTTAACTGGTAAATGCATTGTTTTTAACTGTAAAATGCATTGTGAAGATGTAATTGAGTTATGCATTACATTTAACTATTAAATGCATTGTTTTTAACTATTAAATTCATTGTATTTTGAACGCGTATGAACGCGTATAGGGGATTTTTTACCAAAATATCCTTCGTGCATCGTTCAAAGTGATGGAATGCACCGCCTTTTTAAGTAGATCAGATCCGTCCGATCATCCAAATCAATGGCCCAGATCATTTCTTATTTCCTACTTTAATTTCTTTTTTTACCTGAACCACTCCCTATATATATATATATATATATATATATATATATAGGGAATGATTACATTAAAAATAGATTTATTTGTGTTAACTAAAAATAAATTTGAATCATCCATATTTTTCATTAAATGGATATAATTAAATTATGCCCTAATCAATAAACCCTAGTTAGAAAGAATAACAAATTCCCTATTTTTAGAGATAAAATATTTTAAATAAGATATATATACCAAAATTATCTTTTAATCTGCACCATTGATCTAAATAATTCAACAGTTAAGATTTATTTTTGGTTAACTAATACATAACCATTTTTATTTGATTTCTTCCCATATATATTAATGTTCATTACTACATTTCGGAATGTTCCAAAAATTATATTTCGTGATTAATTGTTTTTTTGTTGCATCATGCACGCATCCTCTGCTCAACAAAATCCAAAAATATAAATATGAAAAATTTATGAGCAAAAAATATTTTATCCTAAAAAAGAATTATATCATTAGGACACGAGATTGAACTTCTGAAATGAGTAATTTAAGTTATGTATATAGCACAAAATCATTATTTGTTGGGAATTTAAGATTGTATTAAGTGTTTTATTTTTTGTCACACATTTTATATTTCAGAAATAATTTATCATTTTAATTAATATTAATTAAAAATAAAATTTTGTTATGATATAATAAATTTTAATTAATATTTATTTGAAAAAAAATAAAATGTAAAAAAATTATATACTGAATTTTGAATTTATCAATCATAAAAATTGTTTTAAAATGACATTTAATATTGAAAATCATTATCAATTCTATTTGAGTGAGATGAATGTAGTACTAAGCACATAATTAAATTAAAAAATATAAAACTAAAATTGAAAAAATAATATATTAAAATTTATTTGTGGAACATGGAGTGTGAGATAAAAAAGTGAAGTTAGAGGTGTTCACGGTTACGTTTGTGAACAGAATCGGAGCATAATTATTGTGACGATTCACGATTTGGAACAAAACCGTGAAGGGCGGGTTGCGATTACGATTACGATTCAAAGTTGTCAAAAAATAATCCTAATATATTTGCAAATTTTCAAATTCAAATTAATATTTTGATAACATACTAATGCATAATTATTTTCAGTATCCGTCTACTTTCTACTCTTAAAATTATATTGATTACAAACTAAAAACAAAAATTGTTCTATCATTTTATGAAATCGCAAAGTGTCATTGATTTCCAACTTCAAAGTTCAATGTTTAATTTTTATTTTGTTTTAATGCATTCATAAATTTAATATATAATAAGGTTTAATGTTTATAAAAATGATTCTTCCTATAAGAAATCAAATAAATTTGGTAAAAAAAATTAAAGTTACGATTTAGAATTGCCAGTTACAATTATGAACAACTGATTCACAATTTTGAAATTTGAAACTAAATGACAGAATTATATTTCGATGATTGTTTTATCAATTTCTTTTCGTTTTTGATCTGTTGAAACATTCGATTTAAGTAAAAGAATTTCTTTATTTTTTCGTTCATACCATTTCAAATATAAATATGGATTTAGATAAAATTTCATATATGATTCAGTAAACAAAATAGAAATTTCATGAGTACTAAAACGTTGATCTAATTGTCTACACGGTTACAACATTTTACCATAACATGTGATCTCAACACCTTTGAACCCTAAAAAAGTTTAAAGATGTTTGGTCTTATACTCAAGCAATCAGATTTGGTAAGTAAAATCTAACTATAAATGTAGGACCATATATATTATTTTCCAGCTTTTTTCGGTGTATTTCATTTTTAAAATAACACGTTAACGCAAAATTATATGTATTTTTTCTACTTACTCGGATAGACTTTGAGAGGAGAGAGTGACATAAGATTCCAAGAAAAACTTTCGTGTGATAACCTTCTTTTCCCAACTCCCTATTAGACTACATATATTGTTTATTGCCACAAGTAACAAGCTTACATTTTTATCACTAAATTATTACCAATATATAAGTGGTCCTAACAATATAAATGTTGAACTTAATTAGTAGTAAGTATTATCAAGCGATCTCTCTAGAAGTTCAATTTTTTCAGAGTGATTAGTTTTAACAGGTCATCAAAAGTGCCGTTCGTTTTAGTGGAACAAATGAAGTATTAACAAATTGAGCTTTATGCGTAACTAATTTTACAGGACGAAAAATGGAGAAGGCTAAATATTCAATAAAAAAAAAAGAAAATAAGGAGGATTATTGCATATTAATAGTAATAATCATTATTTTAAAGAGGGCAGCTAGCTGTGAGGTTTAGATGAAATAAAGTGAAAGAAATGGATGGCTTTTTAAATGTGGATTAAGATTAGTTGCGTGGATTGACCATGTAATAGCTAACCTAATAATCATCATAGTTTTTGAAAAAAAGCATATTAAAATAGTTGTATATACTTTGTGGAGGAGAAAACTTGTAGACATATATCGTCTACATTTGGACTATCCCTTTCATGCCCAACAGTTATTGTTATCATGTCAACATACTCATGTATGTATATGGATTCTTTATTTTGCAGAGTTAACTACCAATTCATGTATATTGAAAATGTGTTTTTCAAAATTTAATATATTAAAACAGAAAATTAAATACGAAGAGTCCGATCATCTATCAATAGATCACAATCGATACACAAATTACTTATCATTATATATCTCGCAAATCTAGGGATGACAAAATTACCTGCACATCCGGCTATTCACGGGTACCCGATTTTAATGGAACAGGTATGGGTACAAAATTTTAGAGTCAGGGGTGCGGATTTTAAATCTTATACCCATCTCGGGTTCGGGTCAGGTATGGGTGTATAGGTATCTGTCCCGAACCCGCCTCGATAATATTACTCACCTATATTTTTTTTATAATCACACTTAAAAATTTAGTTAAGGTAGTATAAATTTTGTATTAGTTACATTTGAAAATTATGATCTATTATGTGGTGAACATGTAGCATACTATTATATATTTTAAATCTTTTAGAAGTTTTACGTTCAATGTACTAATTTTTAATATGCTCAAGCATATGAAAATTTTATTGTTTAACAGGTACCCGGTGTCTCCCCCGTCGGGTAATATCAGCTCCGAACCCGCCCCGATTTAAAAGGGTAACAGGGCCGGTATGAAGATGAAATTATGAAACGTGTATAGGGACTGAAAAGCAAAATCCACCCCGAGCCCCCACTGTTGCCATCCCTAAGCAAATCCAAGTGTTCGATCGTCAATTTTTAGAGTGTTTATACGATGAAAAGATAAAGAACAAGATGGACACAGAGTTACGTGGTTCGACCTTCTTGTTAGATCTACGTCCACGGTGTAAAAAGGTTCTTTGTATTAGTGTTTGATGAGTTCCAGCAAAAAGAAAGAAAAATCCAAAACCCCCTTTTCAATCTATCCTAGGGGTACTATTTATAGGCAACAAGTTACAGTTATGGTCGAGATTGTGTGTGCCGAGATCGTGGGGCGCCACGCCAGAGATCGTGGGTCGGCCGAGCTTCAGTGCGTTTGGGCCGCACTGCTGGGCCGGAGTGACTTCTGGGCTTCTTAATGGGCTGAGCTCCTGGGCCGAAGTGACTTCTGAGCTTCTTAATGGGCCGAACTCGCCTAGGCTTATGTTTACTTGTCGAGGTCCAATTAAACAATTTATATTGGGCCAGCGTTCAAGTCTAGTAGCAGGGTCACATCCTATCACCAAGTAACATAAATTATAAGGAAAAAAATTCCGAAACTGTATAAAGTATAAAAATGGTGGAAATTTAGTCGCAATAATTTTTGGAAAGCGGAATTCAACATCCGTGAAGTTAGAATTCTCTCATTTATATTGTATGTGAGAGAACTTACGAGAATGCATGTTTTAGTCCTTTCTCACGTACTAGTTCTAGTCCTAGCCAAACACACTTATGTTTTTCATAAAATATTCATTAGAAAAAGTTGCATTCAATTTTAATCTTAATTAATTGATTAGAAGATAAACCCAATAAGATTCGGAACCCCATAAAACAAACATGCGGTTAACAAATAAATGAAAGTAATACCAAAAAACAAATATCATCCATGTAACTAAAATTAGAGATGACAGAAAAAACAAATAAATAAAAAGAAACTAGAAAGTGGGTTCCTTTTTTCTATGTTTTAATGTGATATAAACAATTATAAAGAGTGGAACCCTAGAAGTAGAGATGAAAATTGTCAAATCAAAGAAGACAATAATTCAGATTTTTTCTTACCAGATCATATAATTAACATTATATTCTATTATAAGAAATAATCTCCTGCAGGGTGACCAAGACATTCAATATATATTCTACGTGTCCAAAGAAATTAAATTGTTTAATAAATACTTTCCAAAGTGTCAACATCAAGGTTACGCTAATTAAATGTTTATTTTAATCGGAATTATCTATCAAGACTCCAGGAGTGGTTTGAGATGTTAAATATATATTTATTAGTTAGCATTTTTGATTAATTAATATGATTAGTTTAATAATTAAGCTTTATATGTTGCGTGTTTATATGCTCCATGCAGAAGTCTTTTTCGACGACTTAAATATCTTTACATGATGGACTTCCATTTTCAACTAATTAATCACCTAAACCAACTCTTTGCTTTTCACCTTAAACTTTGAATCCTGTTTAATTGTTTGTCAAACCCTTAAATAATTACTCCATCCCTACATCATTCATACATATTTCATTTTCTGGACCTACCACTACTAGAAATTTAAACATACATGACACAGCATAGATGGCATTTTTTTCACAAAATGTCATGTATGAGCGTATTTTTTTGCATAGATGACATTAATGTGATCTATGAAGTGTGATTAAACATATACATGACATTTTTTAAAATAATGTCATGCTATAATGTCATGTATCTATTACTTAGATGACAATATCATCAAAATGTGATCTATGGGTGTGTTTATAATTAATATACATAACACATTAATAAAAAAATGTCATCTATAATAGTGTTTATTTTCAAAAACCCCTTATTTTCACACGGTCGAATTTCCCTCCCTTAATTTCTTCAATTTGCTTCTCCCTCCACAAACCCACTCCCATCTCTCAATTTATTCAATTCATCGAACCCACTCCCATCTCTCAATTGTAAATTCTGAAATCTCCACAAACCCATCCAAGCTTAGCCGGAGGTCGGCCATTTCTTCCCCAGCGAATTCGCCGGCTACCCATCACCTCTCGCGCGCCCTCAAAATTAAGTTTTTGCCGCCGCCGCCTACCCTGCAGCAAGTCGCCGCCCAAGCAAGGTATGTCTTCAGTTCTTCTCAAATCGCCAATGCTATCTGCTGCCTATTGCTCAAATTTTCTATTGCTGAAATCGATTGTGCTAAGCTCTGTTTTCTGTTGAAAATCGATTGTGCTGTGCTCTACTTTCTGTTGAAAATCGATTGCTGCTGTGTTGAACTCTTTCTTTGGAAAATCGATTTGCTGAGCTATATTGATTGTTGGAAAATTTGATATTTCAATTTGTTGCTGTGTTGTGAATTGAATTCGTTCAATTCTTGCTGGATACTACTGCTGCTAGTCTTTGCCTTGAGAGTGCAGTGAATTCTGCTGTGCTTATTCTGAAATCTGAACACTTGGGCTTCTATCTACTGAACACTTGCTATCTGCTGCCTATTGCTCAAATTTTATGTTGCTTAAACTTCATTACTTGTCTGGACTGCAACCTGAAATTCACTGATTGATCTCAGTTCTTTGAAAGTGCTTAATCTGGTTCTTTGAGTGTAGAAGACAATATCTCAAAAATCATTGAGTGTAGAAGACAATATCTCAAAAATCAGAGGTTAATTTTCTTTTATTAAGATGTGATGCTGCTTATAACTTTGAGACTAGTTTGAATCATCGTGGACTTCTTTGATCTGTAGATAAAAGAAACTGTCTAGAGTCATTCTGTAGTGTATTTTTATTCTATGAATGTGGCCTCCCTTATCTATGCATGTTAGAAGACGTTGGTGAGCCACTTAATGATGATGAAGTTCAAGAGGACGCAGAGTGACAGATTTGTTTCTGTTAAGGTAATTGTTTTCTCGTTTTTCCTTTTCCTGTTTCGGTATAATTTTTGGATTTAGATATAATTTTCTCATTTCTACTTCTGGGCATATTATCTGCTGCAATATCTGAATTCTGGTATCTTGCTGGAACTGCTAATTTGTTGCTTTGAACAATCTGAATTCTGATTTACTGAAGCTGATTTTGCTGCATATATTTGTGTCACACGGCCAAACCTGAAGCTGATTTACTGAGCACTTAGCTGCTATAATTTGGTGCTATATATGTGTCACACGGCCAAACTATGATACTGATTTACTGAGCTCTTTGCTGCTATAATTTGGTGCTATTTATGTGTCACACGGCCAATCTCTGAAGCTGATTTTCTGAGCACTTTGCTGATATAATTTGGTCAATACCTTGTTCTTTGGTGCTCTTTACTACCCGATTATCTACATGCTTTTAGTGTTCCCTTCGTGCTTTTACTCACTGCCTTATTGCTGATTCTTTACTGCCTATTACTGCCTTGTTCCCTGGTGCTACTAACTATGCAGGCTGTAAAGCATCCAAAAAAGGTGAAATCTGTGAGTAAATCATACAAGTTATTCTCCTTCTTTGGAATCCCAACACTACTCTCATTAATAATATTCGGTCTGAAAAGCAAGTTATTCATACTTCTATTTGTTGGAAACCCCTTAACCTTACCTTCAACTTCTCTTTAGTTTATGGGTTCTGGCAAGTGACTGATAGAAGGGAACTATGGGATTCAATGATTCATAATCTATTTACTAATGTTCCTTCTATTATTTCTCATGACTTTAACTGTGTTCTTGACCCTTGTGAAAGGGTTGGAGGTAGAACTCCCCTAGAACAAGAATATAGAGATTTTATTGATACATGTGCCCTCCTCGGTTTTGAAGACTCCCCCTCATCTGGATGTTTTTTCACTTGGAGTTGCAAAGATAAACACTCCAGAATTGACCTTGTTTTAATTAACAAAGCTTTGGGTTGACTCTTCCTTTCTTTGCAGGACTGTGAAGTGTTAAAAATTTATTCTTTGTGCAAATACAGTATCTTGCCACTGTGTGGCATTGGGTGTGGAAGGGCGCTGTTACACTTGGGGTCGCAATGAGGCATGTTGCTTATATTCTCTTGCATTTCAATTTTTTGACATTTGTGGTTGTTTTTCAACATTTACAGAGGTGAAGATGGAGTATTAGGAGTGCTGCTACATCACAAGTAGTCATCATACTCTTTAGTCTTTACTTAAATGCTCATCTACTGACTTGTCTGTTATGAATAACTGCTTCATTACAATCGAACGAGGATGTTTTTTCTATATGGGTAATGACTAATACATTTATGTGTGTGATATTCATCATTTTCAGGACGGCAAAAGATAAGCCTCCTGTGACATATGCAATAGCTGCCTGTGAAACTCAGAATGTGAGCGTGTCAGTTTTGCCCTGTTTTGGCCTGAATGAAGGAAGCCGCGTAACTGCAAAAGATATGTGGGGTAAAATGGAACAGGTGAAAATCTTGCTGATTCGTCACACATTGCTTCAATTTTTATTTCTTTAATACTGTTTTCGTTCATGTACTCCTTATCCAACTTCGTGGTCACTATATTGTAACCTAACTAGTTTACAACTTATCAGGACGGGCACTTTGATCAAGAGAACTCGAGCAAAGGTCCCAGCATGCCGTCCTCACCTGGAGAGACCCATTGTGCTGCAGACCTCGGTCCAGCAGCAGACCTCGGTCCAGTCATCAGTAAGCAGGTGAACTACCAGTATTCTTACTGAATTATGAAGATTCCTTTAGTCACTTGTTATCTCAGAATGCTTGCAAGATTTTTCTAGTTTTATTATTTTCATGAATTATATCCTGTTTCAGTTATGTAACAAGTGTCTATTTTTTCAGGCAAAAGAAAGAGTATGCAGATTAGTTCAGAGTGGGGTTGAAAGTGGAGCAAGATTATTGCTTGACGGAAGAAACATTAAGGTACTTTCTTATTCATGCTTTTACTGAATCACCAAATTGGCTCTAAGTCATGAAAAAAGCTTTCTTATTTGTAATGGTCTTTTTTCATTGAAGAATATTTCAAATCACTGCAGTAACCCCTGTAGGATCTAGGTATTGGTTCATGGAAATATTCTAGGATTATTCTGCTTAATTTCTTCTAACGGTTGTTAGGAAACATTGAAACCTTATAGATTTGGATGTATCAAAAATGCATAAGGCTGTTTAATCTTTTCGTACATGAATATTAGTACTTTACATGATCTTGTGCGGTTTAGATGAAAAGACCAGTAACTTACACTGCCATTGATGACTTGTAGGTTCCAGAGTATGAACAAGGCAATTTTGTTGGCCCAACCATTTTGGCTGATGTCACAGCTGATATGGAATGTTATAAGGTATAAACCTCTGCCATCTTTCTCTCTGATCTTGAAAACTTTCTTGAAGCTTTTAAACAAATATGTTTTAATTCTTCACTGTGGCTTCCAGGAGGAGATCTTTGGTCCTGTCCTTATCTGCATGCAGGTATATATAAAAACAATCAACAACTCTGATTCCACTCCATTATGTGGTTTATTTCTTGTGCTGATTGATTTTATCTTCTTCCTCCAATCAGGCCGACAGTTTGGATGAGGCAATAAACATAGTCAACAGAAACAAGTACTTCATCCTTCTGTCTATACGTGTCTTTTTGTTGGTTTTGATCGATGAAGAAGTTTGGTTATTTTGGGCATGGTGTGCATCAAACTTCTACTGCATTGGGGTGTATTAGTTTAAGCTACGTTAGTGAAGGTGCATGGATTGAAATATTAACCCAAACATTTTAGTATTGTCATTTTTATTTTTATTTCCATGTACGAAGTGGAATATTGGACACTTAATTCATATAAATATTTTTATTGCGTGTATGAATTCTCTATTTGGTATTATTTTATTTAGTAAAATATATTGATGAAACCAAAAATATTAAATACAGGTTAATTAATGAAAAATTACGAAAATGGTTAAATTTATCGGATTATAGATGACATTCTGAAAAAGTCATGTTTTGCACCAAAACGTGTCAACTTCTCGTTTATAGATGACATTTTTTTAATGTAGATGACATTAAATTACTGTCATCTGTTGAATTATAGATGACATTCTAAAAAAGTCATTATTTCACCTAAATGTGTCAACTTTTCGTTTATAGATGACATTTTTTTCATTTAGATGACATTAAATTACTGTCATCTTTTGAATTATAGATGACATTCTAAAAAAGTCATGAATTTCACCTAAATGTGTCAACTTTTCGCTTATAAATGACATTTTTTTAATATAGATGACATTAAATTACTGTCATCTTGTGATTTATAGATGACATTCTAAAAAAGTCATGTATTTCACCTAAATGTGTCAACTTCTCGCTTATAAATGACATTTTCTTTTAATATAGATGACATTATATTGTGTGATGTATTATGAAATAGATGACATTATTTTAGTATCATCTATGAGCGCATAATGTCATCTATGAGAGCATACATGACATTAATTTAATGTCATCTATGAGAGAGGAATAGATGAGCCTACCATACTTGACATTCTTTTACCCTCATACATGACATTAAAATAATGTCATGTATGAGCGTTTTTCTACTAGTGTACATAAATATTTGTTACACTTTAAATTTTTCTTTTATATCACACACACTTCAATTAAAGTCAAAACACTACATTAAAACATGACATGTCAAAATATAACATACATTTGTGAATGGATAAAGTAATATTTATCACGTCCTCTTAAAAATAACATGTTTTTTCACGTAAAAAATAAAAATGTGATGTGATACATCATTTTAAAGAGTCATTTTTTATTATTTTTGAAAACAAATCAATATTAATGGAACAAATCAAAAATAAAAACAAGTCGCTTTTACGAGACGAGTAGTCATAAGCATATAGCTTTTCTACCCTTTATATGTTTGTTTTTCATTTATTCCCCTTTTTTATGTTGTTTTCCTACACAATTAAGTCGTTTAGATTATAGGGATTTCAATAATTACTAAATAAATGGTATATTATACTTATTATATTGATAAATATCCGAAAATATTGAATATAAGTTATATTGATATTTTCGATAAGATATGATATCATGCCGTTTTCTGTACAATGAATGTATCACTTTTCTATAAATATTGAAGTATATCGGTGTATACAATGTCATGATATATACTTGTTGAGAACCACATGTAATAGTTTTGATGATGATTATCGAAACACACATTTAGATTTTACTTAAGTGTTTTACCTGTACAGAACGTAGTATTTTTAGTGTATGGAGTTGATCTGTTATGTAAAGATATTTAGATCTGTGTTATGATCTGTCTATAGGAGATCAACTTAGACTTAGGTTTTTAGTTAGTTTACAAATTACAATGTAAAGGAACAAAACGTGAGTCACGTTCTGGTCCTACCTTATTCTGTACTAGACTTAGAATAGATAAGATGTTGAATTGTAAAGTAGCAGAACATGAGTGATGTTCTGTATCTATAGAGCATCATCTTAGACTCGTTCTGGAGGACGTTCAAGACAGAATGAAGGTGTCATTCTATATATAACATAGAACGTATGATACGTTTTATCCAGATACTGTCTAAGAATGAAGTATCCAAATCACAGAAGGTGATTTAACAGATCATGAAATGATCTGTTTAGCACACAGAACTTGAGGCGTTCTGTGAGATGCTGAAGAACAAATGATCTACCTAAATGGGCCATCTGTCTCTTTGTACACTTTTGTGCCACGTAGGCTTCGTTCTCATATACTTTTTCTGGTATATGAATTTGAATACTGAGAACTACAGCCATACTATAAATGGTATCAAAGGACGCATAGCTGACATTGAGTACAATTCAACGGCTAGTTCGTGTGATAAAGCTTCCCAATAGCTAGTTTGAGGAATCAAACACTATAAATACTCCACAATGGATTCTACATCAACAACGAATTCTCAAGCGATTAAACTCTGCAGAATTTCAAGCTCTCAAGTGTTTAAAGCATTCAACGCTCTCATTTACATCACTTAGTTATTTTATGCTATTTAGAATCTCAAATCTTAGAAACACTTAAATTTATCTAAAACTAGATCTCTCACCTCACTTAGAACTAAATTGTATTTAAGATACAAAACACTGTAATTTTAGTTCTTATCTTCCTCTAGCCTTCAAGCTTAACGAAGAACTCCCACTTTTGTAAAAATCCAGTAAGTGATAAGTCACGACTTTCTTCGTGCACTACACAAGTCAAGTTTGGATTTGTTGTAGTGACTGGTTCTCTACCAGTCTAAACAAATGATGAGTTTTTCACAATTTAGTGAATTTACTATCGAGTTGATAGTCATGAACGTAGGGGTATATTCTGAACCACGTTAAACCTTGTGTTCTTACTTTACCGCATTTACATTCTGTCTTTATCTACATCATCTTATCTTTGATATTGCATCTACTGTAAACAAACCTTAAAGAATACTTGGCTTAATCAAAAGGGTTTCATTAAACTGAGCAACAGATTAATCCACCACTTTCCGCACATTTTGTTTCTCCATCAGTGAGAACATAACACGTTTAACATAATACAATTATCTGGATCATCTTATGCGTTTCCAAAACACAGAACCTAACATACAAATCGCCAGTCATCTGTGCTGTGTGATCTTCTGTTCTGTTTCTGATAACTTAGAAAGAACTCAAAAAGTATACATTGATCGGTGTATTCCCCCCCCATACACCAATATCTATTCATCGGGACCAACAAGTGGTATCAGAGCCAAGTTTCTAATTTGATCATTGTATCTGTTTCACCAGATTTCACAATCTGTGGTCATTCTAGATAGATCTTGTGAAAACCATTCATACATATAATCTCATTCACTAACCTTCTGCTTCCTATGGATTCCAACGTAGCGAGAGCTTGTGAGGAGTTTTCAATCTAGGGTTACATAGACTGGAGTTTCAGAATAAGGATGTATTTTGAGGCACATCACATCCTGATGTGGGAAGTAATCGAGAACGGACCCACTCCCATCTATGATACAGCCAAAACCACAATTGAAGGTGCAAAGAGCCAGAAGTTGCTGTAGTCTACGAGAAGGTTCTCAAGAATAATATAGACTACACAACAGAAGAGAGGAAAGAAGCTGTCCTAGACAATTATGCCAAAGGGATAATTTTTAGTATTGTCAAAGGAATTTATCTAGCCACCATCCAAGATCTCAAAACAACTAAAGAGATGTGGGACGTTCTCAAGACTTTGTGCATAGGATCAGAAGAAATTCTTGAGAACAAGTTGTCTCAAGCATGCACAAAGTTTGAAGAATTCAAGATGCAGCCATCTGAAACATCGAGCAAATGAAGATCAGATTCACCAGAACAACCTTGGAGATCTTCACAATAAACAAAAGTAAATATACCCAAAGGGAGTTAAACCTACGGATTATTCGTGCACTGTCACCTAATTGGCATGTTTATTCTGTTGTGTATCCCATGCGCCCAGATTTCAATTTTATGACTTCTGAGGAGCTATTTAACACCCTTACGAGAAATGAGTTTGAGGTGCGCAGGATACAGGAAGCAACCGAAGCTTCTTCAAGAAAGCAGCAAGAAAATAAGAAAGAGAATGAGGCTACCTTCAAAGAAGCTCTTGCAGAAAACCCTAAAACGTCTACATCCACTGATGAAACAGGTGGGAAGGACAAATGCGCCAATGATTTTTCCATGATGGTAAAGCGCCTGAAAAAGCTGGAATCCAGAACAAACAAACATCAGAGATTCTATAAAGATAGAAGAAATTTCAGCCGACAATAAAAGGACAAACCTGACCAGTCAGACCAAGTAAAGTCAACAAATATTCCAAGAGCCAATCTTGATGATGTCACCTGTTTTGGTTGTAACAGGAAAGGTAACTTGAAGACTTACTGTCCAGAACTTAACCGGACAGAACATGAAGAGCTCTGAGCTAAAAGGGACAAAAGGCTCAAAGAACAGAGGAAATCTATGATTGCTAAAGAAAATGCAGCATGTTCCAACGGATAACGATGAGACTCTCTTTGATGGAACCCGTATGAGGGGCTCACGAAACCGCAGGATGTACAGGTTTAATTAATCACATGAATAATTAATTCTTAATCACATAGGAGAATATAAATGCAGAATATAATGTTTTATATCTTCTCCTAAGCAAATCCTCCGCTTGTGGAGAAACGATTTGAATCGTTAGCTATCGAACCATAATCCACACTGTTCGAACCTCCTTCTAGATCTCCTTGAATCCAATCCTAGGAACTTCTATCATATTCCCAATCTACTTATTAAAATATCGTGTGGGCGAAACTATCTAGTAATTTAGGAGAAAAGAAGAATGAAAATTGAAGCTTGGAATGCTTGCAATTTTTGAAAATTTCAAGAGATAAAACTCTTGAAGTGGCCGAAAATAATGAGGGAGGGAATGATGATTTCCGGCTGTTTAGCCTCTTTTTGTTCGTCTAAACTCGTATTTTCCGTATTTTTATTGTGTTATTTTGCTCGATTGCATTATGTTTAGGCTCGATTTATATTTCATTTTATATTTCAGGATCACTAGCCTAAACGAGTGTTGAAGTTGGAAAAGAGACGAGAAAAGATTGAGAAATGATGAAAGAGTGAAGAATAGTGCCGAGAGCACTAGTCAGCGGTCGCGTAGCCCTAAGCGACCGCTGACTAGCCCTAAGCGACCGCTGACTAGCCCTAAGCGACCGCTGACTAGCCCTGACCACCCGGCTGACTCGGGTCAGCAGCCGCTGACCTCTACGCGGTAGCTGACCACACCTCTCGGCTATATATACTCGGCGAGATTCTTATTCTAAGAATATTACTTTTGGCACGTAATTTGAGACTTTTTCCGATGCCACTTTTCAACATTATTTCCATACGTTTTCCTTTCATAGTTTTAGCTCGTTTCAAACCTCGATTCGAGGGTCGAGACTTTGATTTCTAGATAGTTTTCTTTAGTTTAGGTTTCGTACTCGAGGGTTAGTCAGTTGCAACATTCCGTTCGTATTTTGTTTAAGAATTTCTCTTGTGGATTTAGACTCTTTCAAGTTATTAATCGAGGTTGTTTTCCTTTTTATTATTCCGGCTCTCGTTTATTGCTTTAATTTGCTTATTTGTTTATGCTTCCGGTTACTTATCTCGTTTGCGATTTCCAACTTACTTTACGCATTCTTGTTGATTTCAAATTCCAAGTTACTTGTTTTCTTTTGAATTCACATCTCAATTTTCTAGATATATATTTTATTTACTCGTTGCTTTCTATTAGATTAGATCTAATTTGCTTTTCTTATTTATATTCTTCGCCTATTTATAGAATCTCCAACAAATTCTTTTTATTACTTTCATGAACAACAAATCGAAATGCCCTGTTAAGTCTTCCTTGAGAATACGACTTGGGTTGGCTTATCATTGCTAAATGACCTTGTTTTAAATTGCGAGCGACTCGAAACAATTTTAGTCGAAACAAATTTTTGCGCCGTTGCCGGGGAAGAATTTAGGCGATTTAATTCATCGTTCTTTCTTTTTCTTTTCTTTTTATTTTTATTTTATTATGTTTACTTCTTTCTTCTATATTATGGTGCGCGTAACGTTTTTGTTGAGTGTTGTGTATGCAAGGTCGCTGAAGTGCTAGAAAGCCATTGACGCCCTTCATTGATAACATATACCGGAGGCGTGCGATCCTAGCCACCGTAGAAGAAGGCATTGAGCATATTGACTAATTCTCGCTACCGCGTTTATTCGAAGAGATGGCCAATGAGAATGCGGACGAGAGACCGCTCTATATGGGCGATTTCACTGGGCCCAAGTTCGGCGCTACTGCTACTTCAGCCATTGTTCTCGAAACTGCAGTCTAAAACTATGAGTTGAAGCCACACCACCAATCACTACTCCCTACATACCATGGGCTCCCGAGTGAAGACGCCTTGACATTCATCCAAGAATATTGCACGGTGGTGCAAACTTTCCCGCTTCACTCGCTGACGGAGGATAAACTCAAGTTGAAGTGTTTCCCTTACACGTTGAAAGATAAGGCCAAATCTTGGTTCTTATCTCTTCAACCCGGATCACTCATTACTTGGACATCGATTTGTGAGAAGTTCATGTTGAAGTACTATCCGCATCATAAAACTCAAACGGTACATACTAAGATAATGAACTTCGCACAAGCCCACGACGAGCCATTCCATGAGGTGTGGGAGAGATTCTAGGAGCTACTTCAGCAGTGCCCTCACCATCAGATGGCACCAGAGATGCTATGCCAATTCTTTTATGATGGCTTGCTCCAGACTACTCAATTCATGGTGGACAGCTCGGCAGGAGAGAACATTGCAGTCAAGACGGCGGAGGAGATGAACGAGATCTTTGAGACTCTAGCTGCGAGTTCACAACAGAAATCCTCTCGACCGAGACGAATGGAGGCCAGTGCAGTGACTACGAGCGCCGATCTTAAGAAACAAATGGCAGACATGATGAGGGAGTTACAAGAATTGAAGATGAACCGATCCCCATCACCACCTATTCAGCAACCTGCACCTGAGCCATGCAGTATTTATGGCGACTATGGCCACGTTATAGAGGGATGCCCGCGAATGGGAGAGATGACATCCGAAGGACAAGCTGAGGTTTACGCGACACAAGAATTCACATCCCAACCTCAGCCTCAGCAAAACTCAGGTTGGAAACCCCAATTCCAAGGGCATGGAGCACAAAATTTCCAAAATAGATGGCCGCCGGCTCAGAATTTTCACCCTCAACTTCAACAGCAGCAGTATTATCCACTACAATCGCCACATCAACAATTTTTTCCACCGCAACAGCAACAATTCTATCCACCACCGGTGCAACAATTTCCACCTCAACCTGTTCCTCCCCAAAGATCATCAATTGAAGACAGCCTAGCCGCATTTATGCAAGAGAGCAAGAAGGCTTGAGAGGTCCAAGATGCCACAATCAAGCGCCTTGAGATGCCTATAGGGCAGATTTCTAGCACTGTTAACCAGTTGCAGCAAAACTAACAGACATGGAAAATTCCAGCACAAGGACAACAACCCCATCAAGTGCAAGCAGTGTCCGTTCTAAAAGAGGGTAAGGTGGTGGAAACCAAGATGGAGATGAGGTCCCAAGAAAAAATCAATAAGGTGCCACCGAAGGCAGAGAAAGCACAAAATTTGTTTCGACTAAAATTATTTCGAGTCGCTCGCAATTTAAAACGACGTCATCTAGCAATGATAAGTCAACTCAAGTCTTATTCTCAAGTAAGACTTAACAAGGCAATTCGATTCTTTGTTTAAGAAAGCAATAAAAAAAGGATTTGTTGGAGATTCTATAACTAGGCGAAGAATATAAATAAAAAACATAAATTAAACCTAATCTAATAAAAAGCAACGAGTAAATAAAATATCTATCTAAGAAATCGAGATGCGAAATTGAAAGAAAACAAGTAACTTGGAATTCGAAAGCAACAAGAACGCGTAAAGTAAATTGGAAATCGTAATCGAGATAAGTAACCGAAAGCATAAACAATTAAGCGAATTAAAGCAATAAACGAGAGCCGGAATTAATAAAAGAAAAATAACCTCTATTAATAACTTGAAAGAGTCTGAATCCACAAGAGAAATTCTAAAATGAAATACGAACGGAATGTTGCAACCGACTAACCCTCGAGTACGAAATCTAAAACTAAAGAGAACTATCTAGAAATTAAAGTCTCGATTCTCGAATAGAGGTCGAGACGAGCTAAAACTATGAAAAGATCATAGAAGAAATTAGATCATTTAGACTAGACAATAATCAATTCGAACAACACAAAACAATGATGCTCAAGATGTTATTGAGATCACATAACCGGCTAGAGTTTTTATCCATTTTAATAGCGTATCTTTTTCTTTTCTTTTCTTTCTTTCAACATGAGGAAAATAAACGCCAATGTTCACCGGGTGAGTACTACGAATGTTTGGATTTTCCCGGTGTGGTTTCCCATACCCATCTCTTTTATAAATTTGGATTTGCGATTAAGAGAGCGGGGTAGAATCCTTGTGTATTCCTATTTTTCAAGAACTTAAGAAAATTACTTAGAACAATGTCAAGTTATATGGTCATTGTCAGAAGGTGTGACCAATTAGGGGTTCCCTAATGTATCCTCACGCGGTTTCCCATGCTCATGGTTCCCATAGGAGCAGAGACCTCTTGACAAAGTTCAATTAATATAAACACGGATACGCAACAAGTGGTCATAAACAACTAGCCAATTGAATCAATCAATTTATATCATCATGCATCACTATTTTAATCATTCTACTAAGATCATATTCTGGTCATAATATTCCACACATTCCTAGTTCATCTACGTTTCACGACATAAATCAATTCAAATCAATCAAGGTTTTCAAATCATATCTCATCTAAAATATATGTCATGCCTCGATTCACCCACGATGTATCAAGACAAAGTAGCTCTAGTACAATCAAAATTTTGCATACTAAAAGACACTAAAATAAAACAATGAATGCATGCATGAAAAAGACACCCCTTCCTCCTACAAAGATAGAGCAATGCCCTCATTGTGGAAAGTAAAGATCTAATGAGTAGGGATAGAGAAAACATCCCTAAAATGCGGCATTTGGAGCAACAAAACGGGAAAAAAAAAACTAAAAACGAACACTAAAAAGGGAAAAAATAAAGGTTAGTCAATCACACACTCACATGAAAAGAAAAAATAAAGCAATAAAGATACCTCAATAGTGAGACAAAGGCTCACTGTTGGTCGGGAGGAGGGTGGGTGGGTACGCCGCCAAGGGTCCAAGAGGACCATTGTTGTTGCATCTCACGGAGTAGGCGGTTTTCCTCCTCCATCGCCCTTTGTTGAGCTTCCCATTGATGTTGGTGGGTGTCGAGGCGAGTGTGAAGGTCGCGGATGTCAGATCGCATCTCGCGTATGCCCGTGGTGACTTCGGACGTGAACTGCTCCCATTGGGCGTTCCATTGAGGTTGGGTGCCCCATTGAGATTGGGCACCCCATTATGATTTTCCGCCCCATTGTGATTGGGTACCCCATTGAGATTGGGTACCCCACTCGGTTTCGCCGGTAGTGTCCACAGGGTCATAACCTAGCCAAGCGGCGTCGGCCTCCTCCTCGGCTTGCTCGTCCTCCTCGTGCTCGGACTGAGCCTCCTCGCTATCCTCCATGTGGGCATCTCCCGGATCTTCGGATGCATTAGATGTCCGGGCTGCTACTTGGGCGTTTAGATAACGCCGCACATAATTCCGTCTCTCTTGAGGTACCAACTCGGTATGGGAGAGGGCGAATGGTGCACCTCTCAACTCGTTGATGTCGATGTATTTCGTGAGGAGCGACTCATTGTGTGGAGGTCCATTGACACCGATAAGCTCGAGGTGCATGGCTAAGGGAGTAGCAAGGTGAACAAGGGAAGCATGGGCCCGTTTTTGTCGTTGGATGGACTGAATAGCCTCGAAGATGAATGATGAGGGGTGAATCTTCGTGTTCACCTTGTTGGCTTGTTCATTGCCCGAGATAGAATAGGCAATGGACTTGTGTAGGATGTCGATCTCGGGGTCCCGTAGAAAACCACTGGACATTTCTCCCGTTGCCCAGTTATGATAACCTGTCAGGTCAAACCACGCTAGATTCGGGTTAAATTCCAGGGGCACCCAATGGAGCCTCGAAGTAGGAAATCAAAAGATGGATTTCATCATAGTAGTGGTCACAGTATGAAAGATACCTCGATAACGGAATTTAAAGGACTTGAAATCGGAAGCAACATAACATGTAGTAAGAAATTCAAGTCCTAATTCTCTATAGCAATCAATTTCTAGCTTAACATATTTTTCAAACCAAGATTCTTCAAATAATGAGTTATTTTAGAAGCAATGCCTAAACTACATAAAAGGTCCCAATCTAAAGTGCGAGGAAGTGTAAGATCAAGAGAAGTAAATTGAGTGTGAAGTGTACCCTCTTGATTGTTGTAAATCGGAAATGGTGCACCCGATGTAGGAATGTGGTCACGAACGGGGTGGAATTCCTTGTCTTCCTCTCCGTGTCAGCTAGATTGCCCCACCTCACTAGTCTTGGACCTCTTTCTCCCCATTGGGACTTTAAGCAAACATTTAGTGGGAAAACATAGGGATGGAAGAAGGGTTTGGGGATTTGGGTGAATTTGTGGGTGGAATTGAATTTTGATCGGATGGAAAGAAAGAGGACGAAAAAGTAATGGTGAATCCAAAGAATTGGATTGAAATATGGAGTATGGAAAGAGTAATTGAATAATTAAAATTGGGGGAGGGTTAGGGCTTGGGGAATTTGGGGATGATAAAGTGGAAGAAGTGGGAGATATAAGGAAGGAAAGAAAAAATATAGTGGAATTCGGGTTAACTTAGTGGCCGCTGAGTGTGTTATCGTAAACGGGTTTAAGAATTTAGGTGGAGTTTACGTAGGTGAGGTCAGCGGCCTCTGGCGCTGGTGCGGGGTCGCTGGCGCGGGACTGGTGCGGGGTCAGCGGCCGTTGAGTTTCCCGTGGTCGCTAATCTTGCTCTCGTAAAATCTCACTTTTTTTTTCCTCCGCGAGCTTCTTTGACTCGGTTTCCTCCCAACTCGGTGATACCTACGAACATAGAAAAAGACAAAAGATAAATAGAGAAATAAAAACCAAATAAAATAAAATGGAAATAAAAAGGAAAAAACAAAAAAAACGAGCGTGAGTTGCCTCCCACGAAGCGCTTTATTTTATGTTGTTAGCTCGACGGAATGGAACTAATTCAACCGGGAGTGTAAAAATGAGAACTTGACTCCGCAACTTCAGATACGAGGTGAAAATTTTCTAAGGACAAGTAATCCTCTCTTCTGGTACTTGGTCGCATAAGAGCTTCCGCATAAGTTGACGAGTAGGTGTATCGAGAAGCGGAGTTTGTAATCATTGGTTTGGGTGAAAGGTGCGGTTGTTGGCTTCTCTTAGGGGTTTGTTTGCCTTCCAACGTTTTCACTTGGCCAGTCTTTCTTTTCGCGTCCAAACCCTTACCTTGAGCAACGTCCTTACTATGAAAAACCTTCATTATAGATTTCTCAACCAAAAGGTTAGTAGTATCTATATATCATATATCAATCAAATCGATAATAGTATTAGTTGTAGCCATAAAAGGTCTTCCTAGGAGTAGTGTATGCTCGATTCCGTCCTCACGTACGTCACCTATCTCAAGAACAACAAAATCAACAGAGAAGATGCCATTTTAAATTAATTGGCAATGAGTTAAATTGTACCTCAAACATGACCTCGTATCCGAAGTTACGGAGTCAAGTTCTCATTTTTACACTCCCGGTTGAATTAGTTCCATTCCGTCGAGCTAACGATGTAAAATAAAGCGCTTCGTGGGAGGTAACCCACGCTCGTTTTTTCCATTTTTTCCTTTTTATTTCCATTTTATTTTATTTGGTTTTTATTTATTTATTTACTTTTGTCTTTTTCCATATTCGTAGCTATCACCGAGTTCGGAGGAAACTGAGTCGAAGAAGCTCGTGGAGGAGAAAAAAATGAGATTTTACGAGAGCAAGGTCAGTGACCACGGCACACTCAGCGGCCGCTGACCCCGTACTAGCTCCGCGCCAGCGGCAGCGGCCGCGCACCACACCGAGTCAGCGGTCGTTGACTCCTCAGCGGTCGCTGACCTCACCTACGTCAACTTCTCCAAATCTCTTTAAACACTTTACGATACTTCACTCAGCGACTGCTGACATGTCAGCGGCCGCTGAGTTAGCCGGTTCCACACCTATATTTGCCTTCTCTTTCTTTATTTTTCCTACTTTTCCCCTTCTTCATCCCCAAATTCCCTAAACCCTAACCCTCCCCCAATTTTAATTTTCCAATTACTCTCTGCATACTCCATAATACATTCCAATTTCTTGGATTCACCATTACTTTTCCGTCCTCTTCTATTCCATCCGATCAAAATTCAATTCTACCCACAAAATCACCCAAATCCCCAAACCCTTCTTCCATCCTTATTTTTGTCCACCAAGTGTTTGATAAAATTACAATGGGGAGAAAGAGGTCCAAGACTAGTGAGGTGGGGCAATCTAGCTGACACGGAGAGGATGACGAGGAATTCGACCCCGTTCGTGACCACATTCCGACATCGGGTGCACCATTCCCAATTTACAACAATCAAGAGGGCTAGACACCCAATGACCATGGAACTCCCAATGGGAGCAGTTCACGTCTGACGTCACCACGGGCATACGCGAGATGCGATCTGACATCCGGGACCTTCGCACTCACCTCGACACTCATCAACATCAATGGAAAACTCAACAAAGGGCGATGGAGGAGCAGAACCGCCTACTTCGTGAGATGCAACAACAATGGTCCTCTTGGACCCTTGGCGGCACACCCACCCACCCTCCTCCCGACCAACAGTGAGCCTTTGTCTCAATGTTGATGTATCTTTACTGCTTTATTTTTCCTTTTCGTGTGAGTGTGTGATTGGCTAACCTTTGTTTTTCCCTTTTCTTTTTAGTGTTCGTTTTCAGGTTTTATTTCCGTTTTGTTGCTCCGAACGGCCATCTCTCTATTCTCCGAATGATATGGCTAACCATATCCCCACCTTTATCTCTTGCGGTTACAACTATAATTCAAATTCAAATTTGAATTATATTAAAAATTAATATGGGCTTGGACAAATCCATAATTTAATTAAATTAATTTTCAAGTCTCCTTTGGGTCCAATTCAATTTAATTAATTGGTTAGCCCACCTTTAAACTTAAATTAATTAATTTAAATTAATTTGGCCTCCAATTAATTACTCCATGTAAACGCAATAAAGTGCAGTTCTATTATAAATATTTATCGACTCCACTATAGGATAAATATTGAACTCATCTTGATTCATTCGAATTACGGACGTAACCATTTTGTCCTTAATTATTTCCCGCGTTTAAGATTTTTTAAATCCATTACTTAATTGAGTTTGCTGACAACTCACATTTAATCAATATATTTATTCGCGAGTGATCTGGTTCAGACCTTTAATATTACATATGGAATAAATTCCCAACCGGCCGGGTTTCTTATGCAATAAACCATTCTGAATGCCTCACGTGGATTTAATCAAATCGTGTCACCGAGACGCGATTCTGCACGACTGACAGTCGAGTACTTTTGGCTAAGACAATCACTACCGCCCAATACATCACTATTTTGATTTACTAAAACTCGCAAGCGTAGATTAATCAAAGCAGCGTATAATTAACCGTCTATACTAATGTCATTGTTACAGATTAAGAAATGAATTAATTTCCGAGACCTCGTTCTAAGTATCAGCACATTAGAACTTATCTCACTGTGAAACCTCTCAATATGTATACGCAAAGCATGTGTATCCGCTTATACATACTGACATCATTCTGCGGGCTAAGGTCAGCTCTCTCATCAAATGATATCGCAGCCTTTACCGACTAGACTATCCAAGTCTGTCTAGACTGTGACTTTACATTACAAATGAGTCGAACGTGTTACTTTCCGTGATCATCGATCCACTATACAGTCTACAATTATAATAAATGAACTTGTTTGCAATTCAATATATAACAATAATAAATAACAAACCAATGATAAAAACATTTATTCTCATTAAAGTGCAATTGAAAACAAGTCTGATACATCGTATAAGCATAAAGTATGATTTGAGGTATACAAACCCTAACAATCTCCCACTTATACTCAAACATGCTTTAGAGTATACAAATCTATGTCACATGACGTATAACTCCGCCCCTTATACCTGAAGCAGGTCTATAACACGTCGTACTCCTAATCCTTCGATGCTATGTTCGTCACCACTATGTTGCCCCTCTTTACAATATCACGAATGATGTGATATTTTCTCTCAATGTGTTTACTCGCCTTGTGGGCCAATGGTTCCCTCGAGTTTTCCACTGCACCAGATTTATCACAATAAACCGTGATACTCGTCGGCATACTTAGAATCACATCTAGGTCCATCAAGAAGCTCATGAGACAAACTGCTTCCTTTGTGGCCTCAGATGCGGCCACATACTCAGCTTCCATGGTGGAGTCCGGGATGCATTTCTGCTTCACACTCCTACATGTCACGACTCCGCCTCCCAAAGTAAACCCATATCCGGAGGTAGATTTCCTTGAGTCCCGATCCGTCTGTAAGTCGAAATTGGTATAACCCAAAAAGCATAATGAATCAGTCTGGTAAACCAAACAATACTCTTTAGTTCGTTTAAGGTACTTGAGTATGTTCTTTACCGCTGTCCAATGTTCTTTCCAGGGTTAAGACTGATATCGTGCTACCATGCCTACGGAGAAGCAGATATACGGCCTAGTACACATCATAGCATATGTGAGACTACCTACTGTAGAAGCATAAGGTATCTGCCTCATCTCCTCTTTCTCCTCAAGTGTCTTAGGACACATGTCCCGAGAAAGAACAATTCCATGCCTAAAAGGTAAGAAACCCTTCTTGGAATCCTGGATCCTAAAGCGTCTAAGTATAGTCTCGATATACGATTCCTGAGATAAGCACAACATTCGCTTTGATCTGTCACGGATGACCTTGATCCCTAGAATGTGTCCTGCATCTCCCATATCCTTTATATCAAATTGACTGGATAAGTATGCTCTAACATCCGACAAGATCTTCTTGACACTTCCGATCAATAGAATGTCATCTACATATAACACCAAGAAAACTACTGCTTTACCCTCACACTTCTTGTACACACATCCTTCGTCATGGCACTGATCAAATCCATAGGACTTGATAACCTGATCGAAACAAAGGTTCCAAGACCGTGAGGCTTGCTTAAGCCCATAAATGGACTTCTTAAGCTTCCACACTATGTGTTCCTGTCCTTGAACTGCATAGCCCTCGGGTTGTTACATATAGATGTTCTCCTCAAGACTTCCATTTTTGAATAGACTCTAGCATGACTACTGGTGAGAAGGTCTCATCGTAACCGATACCTTCCTTTGAGTATAACCCTTAGCTACTAGTCTAGCCTTGAAGACAACCACTTTATCGTCGGGTCCTTATTTCCGCTTGAAGACCCATTTACTCCCTATGACCTTGTAGCAATCGGGCAAATCAACTAGCTCGTATACTTCGTTATCTATCATGGATTGCAGTTTAGACTCCATCGCCTTTGACCAGAGGTAACAGTCCTTGTTCTGTACTGCCTCTTTATAGTTCCAAGGATCTAATTCATCCAAGCCAGGGACTGAGATGCATCTCCCACTCCAATGAATCAGTCTGGTTGACGAACAACCCTCCCACTACGACGAGGCTCAACTACAGGTGGTACAAGTGTTTGAGTTGGTGCTGTTGAACGTTGAGTTTCTTGTGAATTTGGATTAGCTCTAGTTCTCATTTCCTCGAGAACTAATTCACTCGTTGACTTGTGGTTGTTCACGTAATCTTCTTCTAGAAATCAAGCGTGAGTGCTTATCACAACCTTAAGATCTCTAACACTATAAAACTTTCACCATTCTGTCTCTCTAGGATAGCCTACGAGCAGACACAAGTCAATACGAGGTGCCAATTTGTCGGTGTCATTTTCTAGCACGTATGCAAGACAACCCCACACCTTGAGATGTCTTAGACTGGGCTGGCATCCAATCCACAATTCAATCGATGTCTTAGGAACCGACTTGGATGGTACCAAGTTCAATGTGTAAACTGCCGTCTCTAGGGCATATCCCCAAAATGAAATAGGCAACTCTGCATAACTCATCATAGATCTCACCATCTCCATAAGCGTTCTATTCCGTCTCTCTACTACACCATTTTGCTGGAGTGTACCGGGTGCAGTCAACTTGGATTGAATCCCTGCATCCGCTAAATGACTCAATAACTCATCACTGAGGTATTTGCCTCCGCAATCAGAACGCAGACACTTGATAGTCTTTCCATGACGATTCTCCACAAGTCCCTGAATTCCTTAAATTTCTAAACGGTTTCTGACTTGTGGTGCATCAAATAGACATATCCATATTTTGAGTAATCATCAATGAAATTGCTGAAATACTGCATGCCACCTCTGGCTTGAGTCGATATTGGACCACAAACGTCGGAGTGAATGATATCCAACACATCTTGGCCTCTATTACCTTTGACCCTGAATGATCTCTTGGCCATTTTACCTTCCAAACATGATTCACATGTAGGGTATGACTCAACTTGAAGTCACTACTAGAAAAACGCTCATACATGACATTAATTTAATGTCATGTATGAGGGTAAAAGAATGTCAAATATGGTAGGCTCATCTATTCATCGCTCATAGATGACACTGAAATAATGTCATCTATGCGCTCATAGATGACATTATTCGCTCATAGATGACACTAAAATAATGTCATATATTTCATAATACATGACACAATATAATGTCATCTATATAAAAAAAAATGTCATTTATAAGCGAGAAGTTGACACATTTAGGTGAAATTCATGACTTTTTTAGAATGTCATCTATAATTCAAAAGATGACAGTAATTTAATGTCATCTATATTAAAAAAAAATGTCATTTATAAGCGAAAAGTTGACACATTTAGGTGAAATAAATGACTTTTTTAGAATGTCATCTATAATTCATAAGATGACAGTAATTTAATGTCATCTATATTAAAAAAATGTCATTTATAAACGAGAAGTTGACATGTTTTGGTGCAATACATGACTTTTTCAGAATGTCATCTATAATCTAATAAATTTAACCATTTTCGTATTTTTTCATTAATTAACCTGTATTTAATATTTTTGGTTTCATCAATATATTTTACTAAATAAAATAATGCCAAATAGAGAATTCATACACGCACTAAAAATATTCATATGCATTAAGTGTCCAATATTCCACTTCGTACATGGAAATAAAAATGACAATACTAATTAAAATCAGTAATGTAGCTTAAACTAAAACATGCACCTTCACTAAAATCAGTAATGTAGCTTAAATTAATATTTCAATCCATGCACCTTCACTAATGTAGCTTAAACTAATACACCCCAATGCAGTAGAAGTTTGATGCACACCATGCCCAAAATCATCAATCTTCTTCATCGATCAAACCAATATAATGACACTTCACATGTCAATCTACAAGAAAATCGAGGTAGAATGAGACTTTTTTTTAGTTACTCTTGTGAAAAGTACTTAGAAATAAAATTGAATGAGTTATTTTACTAACCTCATTGATGACAATGGTCTCCCAATCCTCCCGAACCTCATCAATCTCACATTGAGAATATTCACTTTGATAGCACTTCAAAAAATCATTGAATATACGTAATTATTAGTATTTACAAAAAAATGGCTGGAATTCTAAGAATAATTAGTACACAGAATTCAAGCCCAGATGCATACAATAAATTCAAGCTCAGAAACAAGAGTTAACCCTAACCTTGTTTTGTTTAGCTTATAGTCCTCTTAAAGTTCAGTTCAAATTATCCCAAAATCCATAACACAAGTTCAAATCTAATGTCATTGTTGTAAACTGAACTTAAGAGATATAATTAACACAAACATCATAATGTATGAACATGCTACAAAAAAGGGGGGTTGTTAGGCCACATAGGTACTCAGAAGTGGTTATGAAGAATCCATGAAACATATATCAAGATACACAGTAGTTATAATCCATAAATGGATAGCAGGAAAGCAATAGGAAAGCAGTTGATTCAACAAAGGTTCAATAGTAAAGAAGACTAATTTTTATGCTGAAGAATAACTCAGAAACAACATTTCATATACGAATTACATACCAACCAAGTTTCAAATTCATGACTACTACTTAAGTTTGATTTATCCAGTGGAATATGGACCATAACTAGGAACATAATATAGGAGTGAAGCATTATCCTGTTGGACAACCAGGTAAATCAAAGAGTTGTCACACATTACATGCAGTAGAAAATGTTCTATACAACTAAGAAAAAGAATATCCAAAATGAAGAAAGCATGGTATGGTAAACCATACCGCATAAGAACTACCAGGAGTGTTGAGAGCACTTTTGTCATCAGACTGGGAAAAGTTCCCATTATATCCTACAGAAAATAAGGGAAGAAACTAAAACAAGTTTAAGGCTGATTCAAATATTGGATCAGCGTCAAGAAATCCTGCACTTCTCTATATTGATCATATCATAAGTGAATCATGTAAAATTTGTAACATCCACTAATATACATATCAAGAAACAATCATCTTTTTTTTTATAATTAAAGTTTGCATTTCTTTATTATGGATTAAAAATCCTGTCATAAGATCCAAACTTGGTTAATGCCTTACAGAGAGAAAAAACCTCACCTGGATAGTAATAATCATAACAGCTGGTAGGCGGGTAAGAGACACCCTGCTCTGAAGTTAAAGAGTCCTCAGGTAACAAAACATATATTTTTTTCTCAATACAGAACCAAGAAAATTATGGGCTTTCACTAATATGAAGAACATTATCATAAAAATATCAGAGTACTTCGTAAAAAGCAATGATCACAAACTTTTCTCAGAGCTGAAGATAATGAATTCAACACTCACAAGAATAATTTCATCACAACTTCGGGAAATAAAACCAATTAACACAATCAATCATGAAAAAATAGCAACTCCTCACAGTCCAGTCAGCTAAAATAGCACCTGCTTCCATTCTTTAACAAACATATCATGAAGTTACTATATGACAACAAACCAAGCTTAAAAATCAATAAGTTACAACAAAATTTAAATAATTTGGTTCACAATAAACCAAGTTAACAAACTCTTACCGTATTTATCTCAGCAAATTTGTTAGACGAATCAGATTTTGTTGCAGGAGCACTTACATTATCTGCATGAAAGAAAATGGCATCAGGTATTATGAGCTCCAATAAAAACTATACGTGAAAATGTCTTAATTACATATAGCGTCCATAGTAAACAAAGTCATAATATTTAAAAGACAAAAACATTCAAGCAGACAAGAAATCATGCATGGAAGAAGTTCCAATAGTCTTCGTGCATCACACCAAATAAACATTTTAATCGTTGAGTAGTTAGTTGAGAGCATCACCCCAATGCTGTGAAAACGGTTAGCAACTACACACAGAAACATGGAGCCACAAAAGTATGCTTCATAACAAAATTAAAGCTATATTACATTCATTCAGATAAAAAAAAAACAGTGTAAAATGATTCAAAATGACATACGTGTCTCTATTTTCTTGTCTTCGGACATTTTTAGTCTCCAATATTATCTGGTTGACCTACAACAAAAAGGAAATCATTGTTTTACAAGGTGAGGAACAATCGCATGCACAGTTTGCAAGGTCAGGAGCGAGTCATGATTACTCAATCACTCAAGTTGATTTTTCCTATATCCATTAGCCAAAGCATAATTATTAGTATAAAAAAATCAGAATATTTGACGAACAATGTAACATAATATAAATACGAAAGGCAATTCATGCCCCCAGTAATACACAGTGATCTATTACTCTCATGAAAAAGACAGTAGAGATTTTTATCTCTTTATATATATAAAGAGAATCAACTTGTTTATTATATAATATATATAGATAGATATAGATATATTAAAATGAATGAGGTATTGGTGAGAGGATTTCTACGTGGCTCGTGTATTGGGGGCGCACGAATCCCATAAGAAGTGGGGTATCTCACAGGTGGAAAAAAAATCGATCATCTACTTGATTTTGAAGATTCAACCAATCGATCATCAAGGAAGTCCATTAGAACCCCTGAAGTCCTTTAGCAAATATCTTGTTGATCAATTAGAATATATTTCATACCAGGCTGCTATAGTAACTGGAAGACAAAGGTGCGCACTGAACACAATCACAGGGAACCCAAAATAGATCACTTCCAGCATCCAAAGCCACGAGAAAAGATACTCTCGGTGTGCCTATGCCAATCCATATATAATGTAACCTATTATAATGCAAGTAAAACAAGTAAGAAAAGACAAAAGGAAACTTAGTTATTATATATATGTAAGAATTCCCTCCTCAACTGGTAGACTTCAGAGTTCAGACAAGTAAACATGTGGATTTGATTAACTTAATGTTATGCTTGATGGCTAGAATAATGAACTTTGTTAGAGAACATTGGAAAGGAAAAACTCAATTGCAACACATCTGGCAACCAAATGGTGTATGTCTATACCCTGGCTAATAGCTATCCGAAGAGAACAAATGTTCAATAAAAATAAGAGTTTGTATAATATCTTCCCACTCCCGACCCCTTGAAAGTGTAGCACTAGAACCTATCGAACTATCTGTCCTTTTAGATGTGTATTTCTGCGAAGAGTTCTTACGAAAGAATGAGAACAAATGATGAGTTAGCATTACAAAGGTTATTCGCTTGCAAGTGATTTAAATAACTTTGATTGCTGAGAGTACCCATGTTTCTGCATTACCTGCGAATGGTAGTTGCAGAATTTTCTACGTCGTCTGCAGATGAATACAGATGCATTAGTAAAATTCAGAAAGCCAAGCTGTAGAAAACTGTCACATTCCAAATTTTGAGTATGCTTTAGCTTGTCCAGAAGTCTGGCTAGTACAAAAATTGGCAACTAAATGAACAAATCGGCTTTTCCAATCAAATGAAAAATGACGGTGTGGCTGTGCCAAAGTATAACATTTTTGAAGAACAGTTGTGCTAATTTTGGCATTACTCTTTAATAATTTTCTTTTTATATACTGTTAATTCTTTAAAATCTCAATAGTATGATTCCCAAATTTAAATTTTTAAGAAACTCAGTTCTGCTAATTAATAAAAAGAATACCTAACAATATGATTAAAAAAATCTCAGATTCAAATGCCATGCAGCATGCTAAAATTTCAAATTAAAACAATCATTCAATTATTTTGTAAAGAGCAGAAACTTAGGGCTAGAACACAATCAAGATAGAGAGTTAGAGACTTAGAGATGTTTGTGAAAATTTTAGAAAATCAATGAGAGAACTATAGAGAAAGGTGAGAAAGGGAATTGCATTGATTCCTATTCAGGAACAACAGCAAAACCGATACAAATGACTTTATTTTCTAATGAGGAATGAAGTTCAATAAGATTGTAAGCTGCAATTTTACTATGTTAACTAGATAACCCATTTTGACAATACTTTTGAGACAGATGAGTATTAGTCAAACGAGAGGTGGTTTAACAATAAAGACTGGATTAAGTGAAATCCTAACATTGAATATGCCTACAAAAAGATGAGTATCCGACAATATCCTGAGCTTTGTATAAGGTCATTACAACCAACATTGTGAAGTCATAGAGTTTGCCACATGAACTTCATTCTACACATGAATTTGTTAAAGACCAAAGCAGAGGAAGCTATAAGGCTAAACTTCAATTGACTTGTAAACAATCCAAGCCAAAAGATTAAAAGCTTATGCCATCTCAGATTGTAAAGCTAGCAGAATCAGATAGCAAATGATTGTGGTCTTCGAGAAGATTTGCTTTTGGTTTCAAAAAGAGCAATTAATAGAACAGTTTAAATTCCTAACAATGCAAAGCAAGACAAATGGCCTTGTCATTTTAAAATTTAAACTTAAGCAATTAAACAGTATAAAACTCGTCAAACGCAAAACTGACCTTATCATTGACATCACAGTGCTTCAACTTCTCTGTGAAAATGCTATCGCCGTTGCTCACCTTGAACTGATGCGATCCAATCTAAGCATTTCACATGAAAATGGCAAAAAAAAAAGGATCAAATATTAAAACATTAGAAAATCAGAAGAAAATCCAGAAACAAGTCCACACTTTTACCTGAACAACGGCGAAGACGGGCTCATACTTTCTGAAAACCTTGTCCGATTTCTGGAGCTGACCGATAACCTTATACCCTATCTCCGAGGCCTCTTTTTCTTTCTCCTCAGCAGTCAAAACAACGCTCTCTTCTTCATCTGCATTTTCATTTTCGTCATCTCCCTCGTCGTCATCTTCGCTTTCGTCATCTTCGTCGCCATCATCTTCACTATCAGTAGGCCTCGAGGAGAAGTTGCGAGCAGACACGGCGGATCGTTGGTAAAAGTGAAATTTATTGGCGAAAATATGGTTTGGGGGCTTGACTGCGAGCGCTTGGTTGAGGGCATGCGCGGAAGAAGGCGCTAGGGTTTGCGAGAGAGGGCTTAGAATTTTGAGGGCGTGCTATTTTTTTTTAAGTTTTCTATTTTACAAAAAATACTAATATACATGACATTTTTTAATAAAGTGTCATGCATATTAAATTAAAACACACACATAGATGACATTTCAATGATATTGTCATCTAAGCAATAGAAAGATGACACTATACCATGACATTATTTAACAAAATGTCATCTATATTTTTCCTGACACTTCATACATCACATTTTTTTTTTTCAAAATGTCATCTATGCAAAAAAAGCGCTCATAGATGATATTTTTTGAAAAATGTGGACAGTCATTATAGATGGACCTATCAAATTAATGAACAAAGGAAGCGCTGAGATAAAAGATCGAACTTGACCTACTCCTTCAGTAACCCTTGTCGAGAAAGAGAAGACTATCGATGAATATAAAGCAGAAGAGAGAAAAGAGGTTGGACTCGACGATTATGCCAAAGGTCTAATCTCTAGCACAATTAGAGGCATATATTTGGCCAAAATCAGACATCTCCAAACAGCCAAAGAGATGTGGGATGTGCTAAAAGAAATTAGCCTTGGATTGGATATTATTCAAGAAAACAAGTTGTTTATCGCTTGTAACAAATTTGAAGAGTTCAAGATGAAGTCTAGAGAAACAATTGCTCAAATGAATAACAGGTTCACTGAAGTTCTTATTGAGATAGCCGTAATTGACAAAAACAAGTATTCTCAACGTGAGAAAAACTTGAAAGTCATCCGTGCTCTACCTGCTAGCTGGGAAATCTACTCAGCCATCCATCCCATGATGCCAGAGTTCAACTCTCTAACCACTGATTCTTTATTTGATTTACTTACTGGAAATGAGTACGAGATCAATCATATTCATGGTTCATCTAACCCTCCATGTAGCAAACCATCTTCTACAGGAAACAAAGATAAAGAAACAACCTTTAAAGCAAAAGGAAAAGGCAAGGAAGCAATCAAAAAAACTCCCATTGTTGTCATCAAGGAATCATCAAGTTAAGATGATGAGAATTATCCAACTAAAAACTATTTCGAGGAGTATTCTCTCTTGGCGAAAAGATTTCAAAGAATGGAAGTGAGATCCAACAGATACAAATGGCTCTACAAAGAAAATAATAACAGAAGTTTCAAAGGGAAAGATCGATCTGGTGATCGACCGGATCGAAAGAATGAGGTAAAATCAACCTCATATGTTAAAGCTGACCTCTCTGAATTTTCTTGCTTTAAGTGTGGCAGGAAGGGATACTTCAAGACAGACTCTCCTGATATATCAAAAGCAGAGAGAGATGAGCTCCACGCTAAACGAGAAAAAAAGCTCAAAGAGCAAAGAAAAGCCATGCTAGCTGAAGAGCAATCATCTTCAAGCCACCTGTCTGACAGCTCATTCGAAAACGATGAAGCCTTCATAGCTGATAAAGGTGAAGATGAATGGGATAAGTGTCTCATGGGCCATGACAACGGACTTGACAATCAAGAGGTAAATTATCAAAATTCTATTTCTTCTAATCAACCTATATATGATTCTGGTGATGAAGAAGAAGGTGAAGACGACATGTCTATCGAAGACTTCACCAAACTCATGGAAGATCATGCAAGATTGAACAAGATGTTCAAACATGCGATAAAAAAAATGGAAGAATGACTACCACCATTCAAAAGATGAAGGAAATTAGCAGCGCATTCAATGATAGAGAAAACGCATTGTTAAAACAACTCAAAGGCAAGATTGAAGAAAATTACTCATTGAATGCCAAGAAATCTGATCTCATTGATCGAGAAGCTTCTGCTCAGCGTAAGATCGATGATTTGAGTGCCATGATCAACCACTCAATGCACAAAAAGAAAGATCAAATTCAACTCATCAATGATATGCAAAGAAGAGCTGCAGATCGCACTGGACTTGGATTTGACGGAGTTGACAAAGGTCCACCAATGGGAAAATTTGTTAAAGAAAAAGGGAAAGATAAAATAGTTAATCTCAACAACAGTGTGAGACAACCTCAAGCTATTTTAATCAAGGAACAAACCTACCATCAACAGCGAGTCCATCAACAACAGAAATACACAACTCAAGGAATTGGGTATCAACAAAGAAAACAACCTGCTCGGGGTACAAATCAAACTGTACAGAAACTCAACCAACAGCGAGCTGCTCCCTCACCCAACCAGAAAAGACAACCACCTGCTCCCACAAAACCATCTGCTCCTAAGAAACAAACTGTCCCTACTCAACCACTTGCCAAGAAGAAACAGATAGTCTACATTGACTTCAGTGGCAAACAAATCAGGGCATCTCAGAACGTCACCATTATTAGGCAAATTTGGGTTCCAAAAGGAACCTTGTCTACTAACAAGGCACCCTCAATCAGAAGGGTAGCTAATTAAGTGATTTTTAATTGCAGGATAAGAGGTCAACGAGAAGGAAACACACGACTTAGGGCGCGGTGTGTATACTTGATAGCGGATGCTCAAAACATATGACGTGCAATAAAGATTTGTTGATAAACTACAAGGAGAGCATTGGACCAACTGTTACTTTTGGAGGAAACTCTAAAGGATATACAAAAGGTTATGGTGATCTCCAAGTTGGTAACACTACTATTCTCAATGTATCATATGTTGAAGGATTAAATCATAATCTATTCTCAATTAGTCAATTTTGTGCTAATAATAAGAGAGTAGAATTCACAGCTAACAAGTGGCCACTTCCCACAGACACTTGACTGGTCAACCTTTCGCTGAATCACAGTCCATTATGTACACTAGTTCGAGTGGAGACGCTTACCCACAGGAACCCGAATTCGATTATAAATATAACAGATAGGCATCATACATAAAGCGAAAACATTTATGGCAAGACAGTGCTTTTGAAAATATCTCATTTCATTTTGAAAACATGCACACATATTTTTATAGAGTGAGAAAAGCCTACTTGAATAGTCTTGGTTGCTGACTGTTTTGTTCCTGAACTGTAGTTCCGACCTTTCACCGCAACCTTTAAATAGATCTCGGGTGAGATACATTACTCGAGTATATAAATAAACTCTAAGTGTAAGGAGTTAATATCCTTGGCTAATTTGAGAGTTTATTCTCGGGTCTTTAATACTCGACTATTACACGAGTCTAGGAGTTGTATCTCTAGAGGTGTCGTTTGATGATGTTTAAGCCATGCTATGATTTTGGAAATTTACTCATACCCATATTGTTAATTATCGGGTAAAAGTAGATAAAATGATTTCTAAATTAATATCTTGATATTAGGATCAAGATAAATAATTTATAAAAGACTAAAAATCTAAATTCTCATACTCTAAGCATGATTTATATTTCAATTATTTCTTATGATTAAATTCTAATAAATCTATTAGATTCTAATTCGGTAAATAAATTCTAATTAATAAATTAAGTCTTCCAACTTAGCTTTAAAATCATATTCTTGGACTTAGCCCACTAAATTGAGTCTTAGTCCATTAAAATGTTACTAGTCCTTTTAATTCATTTGCTCCGATTAATCCACTCACTTCTGGATCCATCTCAATTTATTTAATTAAGTAAGCTTATTAGAATTAAATAGCTAAGCCCATAATTGATTAAATTAGGCCCGTTGGGAATTAGTTTTGGCCCAGAACCCGGTCCACACCCAACTCGGGTCCTAGAGGGTTCCACTCATAACCTTCCTCCCCTAATTCACTCGTTTCCTTCCCTACACAGAGGAAATCTCTCGTTCTCTCTTTCGCACTCGTCTTCTCCACTTTCCTCGGCGTCGCAGTTCCGCACCAGCGGGGTCTCTCGCGCTTGAACTCCAGCCAGGAAATCTCCCTGTCCGCCTATCTCTATTACTCCTCATTTTACCTCAAGCTCTTCTTCTCTTTCTTTCCTTTTAAGTTTTTTTTTTGTTCTCTCCTGTTTATGGTTGCATGTTACGGATCTCCCTTTTCTTTGGGGTTACCAAATCAGTTTCTTTTAAATGTTTCTAAATCGTAGAGTGATGAGGGATTCTGAGAGAAAATTTTAATATTTCATGTTGGTTTTCTTCCTTAATTGATTGGGTTGTGTCTTTTGGTTTTGGTAGAGACTCGATATGATTTGGAAAAGGTGGATTCGAGGCTGGACAGTTCGGTTCGAGGCGCGGTTGGTCGCCGGACTCACAGCTGGAATTCTCCCCATCGAGATTCCCCCAGGGACTAAGCTAAGTGTTCTGTTTTTCTTTAAACTTTCTGCGTTGGTGGGGGAGGGTTAGCTTGTAGCTTATGGTCTTAAAATCATATCTATGTTTTGGATTAGGTACTTTAAATCTGAGTTAGGCAGGTCTAAATTTTATTAATCAGTCAAGCTCTTGTGTGTGTTCTGTGAGTCCTGCATTTTATTGTTTCAAAGTCATATTGTTTCCAAATCTGCATATTCAGTTATTAGTTGTATGTTATGGGATGGAATATATATAACTATATGTCTATGTTCTGGAAATTTGCAGTAAGGGGGAAGTCATAAATTCTGTAATCAGTAGCTGCAACCCTTCTATGGGTTCTTTTGCTAAATGTACATTTCATTTTTCCTCTGTGTACTACATGCTCGGTTAAGTCAGAATCTAGGGTGAAGCTGTGGTAAGTTTCATTTCCAGAATATATACATATCGAGGAATGAGTTTCTAAGATAGGAAGAAAAGATTTATGTCACTGACTTGGGTATGTCTTGTTCATATAAGTATTTTTAAAGAAGTAGTTGAGTATATTATGCTTTGAAACTGGAGGTTTAGGAACTAAGTTCAAGACAGCATTCTGAGTACGTTAAGATCTATGGTTCCTTCTCTGGACATTCTATGGTTCTGAAATCATTTCTTTAAAGTCTCAGATAGTCTAGGATTTCATTTGAACATGCCCTTGATATTCTGGGGCTTGAAATGAGCAGTTTGAATAGCATGCTATGTTCTAAGTTCTCAAGAAGTTATAGATCTACTAAGTCCAGTACATGATGATAGGGCTTAACATGAATTTCTAGGCATGCTGTGTCCTTTTAACTAGGTCAAGACTGAACTTTAAGAGATGATGCTAAGGCTTCTTGTTCTGAAATCTTACCTTTAGGAGCTGGAGTGCTTTGGTCTGGATTTGAGCAGCTTCCTCTTCCTTATACTTCTCTTAATATGCTAAGTGTTTTGAGTGTAAGAGTTTGTGGGTTGCAAATGTGGGATGTAAAGCTTGTCTAAGGTAGAATTAGAGGGTATTTATAGGAGAGAACAAGGGTTACGGGTTGTGTTACTTCACTTTCTTGGAGATGAGATATGTTTGTCCTATGCCTGATCTCCTTTCTTTTATTTGCAGGTGACAGAAGGTATGGTGCAGATTTCAAGCTAGGATGGAGGTAGCATTTTCTATTTTTCTGATTTCCTCCTTTTTCATACTGCCTTTATCTGTTTTAATCTATTTCAGGAAGATTCCTTCCTCTTCCCATTTTTTTTATCTGCTGCAGAGGGAGACCTTCATCTCTGGCCTATGTATACTTTCTAGTTCCCCTTTTCTACCTTCCTAATGTGTGTAATTCTCCTATTTTTCTGCATAATGTCTCTTATTTGTTTCTTTCCATTCTAAGAATCCTCCTTACTTTTGTGCAGTCCTAATCTTCAGTTTATGCATACTTCTTCTAGTTTTTTTTTTAAAACTCTGTTTCTTGTCTCCTAATATAGGTATGCTGCTGGTGTGATGGTTCCCTCCTCCTTGGAGTGTTCTGCTCGAGCCATGCAGGGATAACATCTCTCTTTCTTTCCTTTCTCTTCATTAATCTGTACTATTTATCTTTTATAAATTTTTCCATTGTTCTATTATGTTTAGTATATCATTGGATAGTGTGTAACCTAATATCTCTTTGTATAACACAAGTGATCTTTTTATATCTTACATTGCAACACATATATGTATGACATTTCAGATTTTCTGCACCTTTTTCTTCTGTTTCTTATGTGTCTGCAAGGAAGGTTTAGAATATTAAATTTTTTTGTAATTAAATCTCTAATTCTCGATTAATCAACTCCTCTTAATTACTTAAGATTGTTACATATTGTTGTAATTTCTTTTACAACTCTAATTAATGTAGCATTCATAACTATCATTATTAAGTGATTGCATTAATCACCTTATTATAAATACTTCTATTAACAAACATTAATTACTAAGAGAAATATTAATTATTAAGAATTTCTATTAATTACTCACCATAAATACTTGCATACTAATTATATGTCATTTAATTGATGACATTAAATATCACTAATAACTAATAATGATTGTTTCCTTTAAGACATATATACAATAGGGAGAATTAATTACTACTAATGGTTCACATACTAGTAAACTTCGGAACTCCTATTTTCATAAACGAAAATAAAAACTAAGGTGTGGGAAGTTCACTACTTATGCTGGGATTCAAAATACGGGGTATTACAAATCTCAACCGTTATTTGTTATTACTTTCACATGATTCAATCTGGCTCGTTCATTATTTGTCTATATATATGTGGTAGTTTAACTGTTTCTCTTACACTTTCAAACTACTCTCTCTCTCAAAACCTAAAACTGCCATTATTATAACTCTCAAGTTTTTCCTGCAAAACCATCTCTTTCACAAAACCACTCAAAACTTTCTCAACATGACTGCATCTGAAGCTAGTTCCACATCATCACATGCATCTCCGATTCCATTGACGGAGATGTTACACACTATAGAGGCAAAATTATCGCTGGAGCCACGCGCAGTACTTATACATCACGGGTTTCGTACCTTAGATGTGCTGTTTACTCAGATTGAGGCGTGCACAGATTAAACTCACACAAGCATGACCTAGGGTTTAATATATGTGTATATCTTGCTTATAATATAAATATATTTTTGACGAACATGGAAGCATGATTATTTAAACTCTTAATTTATATGATTTGTATGTTACTCTTCTTGAAGATACATATAATAATTCTGTTCCAAAATTAACCATAGCAAGAATGACAATAATATGGTTTTCATCATGCACTGTGATTTTAGTATTTATGAAATCTTTGTAAGAAAATCATAATTGGGGTACTCACTGGACTAAACATGTTTAATTATGTGTTAATCATTATCCCTATATGCTTATTACATGTTTACAACATGTCTCGCTGCTCATTCCATATATCACATTCCATTTAACAGGGGGTTAATGCTTCCTAGTTACTGCCTGCTCCTCGACTACGTTCAGAGGTGTTTCTTGGACACCAAGGAACGTAAGATTCAGTTACATCGGGAAAGCTCAAAATCATAACGGCAGTATTGTTCAACCTCAAGGTGAATTGGGTCAGGTCGCTGCTCAAACTCATTGTTGATGAGGAACAATAGATAGATATACGCCAAGACACTAATGGAAACTGTACATGGATCAATATCAAACGACCTCTCTATCTTTCCACCAAGCTTAGCATCATCATCACTGGCTATTTTTAAAAGGACAAATGACACAAATCGGTGGAATTTAGCAAAGACTGGATCTTGCCAACGACAAAGCACCAGATAGAGATGACTTTAGGGATAACATCTCAGATTTTCTTAAAGGTCACCGATGACAAAATCAAGCAAGCCCTGATTCAGATCGGGAAATCAAATAAGGAATGGGTGATTCCTACCAAGAAACCAGAAACTGTTGGAGAGGCCGCTGCAGCACAAGCACATGAGGAAGTCGCTGCTGATCGACCTATCAAAAGGAAAGCAATTGGTAATCCTAAACCAGCTGTTGCGGCTAAAAAGGTGAAAAAGCCCAACAAGGAGTTTTCTCCCGTGGTTAAACCACAAAAGAAGAAGGCCTCGAAGACGAGTTGGATGCTACAGTCCTTGAACAAGAAAGGGAACCAACTGCTCTGGATATAAATGAGGCTGATGTAGAGATCGATACACATGAGTAGCCCGCTGCTGACCTTAATGAAAGGCTGAGAGGAGCTCAGTTAATTTTTCACCAACTCCAAGAGAAAGCCACTGATGTGGTAGTAAAATACATGCCTTGGATCGACCTGACCCCAACCACTTTTGAAATGGCTCAATGCTTCCAAACTTACTTAGAAATTTGCGACTGCAAATTCTATATCTTGGAAACCATCCTACTTCTTTTCTCCATAGACGAGCTGAAGTCAGAGGAGAGAAAGTTACTCAAATACTTCAGTTTTCTGGATGTCCCTGATGCTCGTCAATACTTTCGCACATATGTGCTGACAAAAATGAAGGAGGAGGCCATCACGTTGAAAATTGATCTGGCTCCTTATTATGAAAAGGAGCAAGACTTATACAACTTTGCTGTGGACTTACAGTCTGGAGATTTTGACGACATCTTCAATTTTGAAGAAAATACTGTGGAGAAGGAGAAATCACATGCCACAACATCTACTACACAGCCCGCTGATGGGGCTAACATGAAAAAACCAACTGCTCACACAATTGAACCAACTTCTACTACGAAGGAAATAGTTGAAATAAGTATCGAAGAACCATCTGCCCAAACAGAACCCGCTGATGAGTCTTCTAAATTAAAGAAAATCAAACTGAGGTTGATACCCACTGTTGTTAGACCACTGGTGGACGTTGAGTCGACTGATGAGGTTTATACACAATGCACAACACCAGATGGATTCAGGCAGCACGATCTAGAGGAAATACTCACTGCTTCTCTAGGGCCATAGATGCCTCAAGAACAGTTGAGCGAACTTATTCATCTCCGTATCAACAATCGATCTGCCGCCATCTCAAAATTTGTTTATTCTGCAGCAGAAAAGGCTATACGCACTGTTGAAAGCAATTTCCAGATAGCTCATACCAACCTCTCCAGCAAGCTGCACAACGACTTGAATAGTGATCGTGAAGTATTTGACAAATTCAAGGAGGAAACCAACGTCAAACTTGCCAATTTTCAAGATGAAGTCAACACATTCTATAAGAAGATGAAAGATGCCGGAGGCAAGATGGTGGAGGAGGTTAAGAAGCATGTGGAGCAGCAATATGCTGATATGGAGAAAACCACCATTCCTATTGTGGTCAAGAATGAACTGCCTACTCTACTTAAAGAAAAATTGACTGATGCATTGAAAGAAGTTGATGTGGCTACGGGTGATGAAATTTTCAAAATCAACAAGATCATCATGGATATGAAGGTAGCACATAGTGATCTGTCAGTAAATTTCAATGCACATCTCAAGGACACATCGAAGCAATTCAATGAAGTCACTGGAAATATTTCCACATTCTTGCAATTCAAAGAAGATGCAGAGATCAAATTCAAAGCACTTCATGACGAACTGGCTTCCCTCCGACTCATCATATCCAAGGATTTCCTTGATGATGTCGAAAAGGGGGAAAGTAAAGATGTTGTCCAACCCGCTGCACAAATAAAAAAGAAGCCAACTGTTGCTGCTAAGAAGAAGAAAATGACAGCGAAGCAAGCAGCTGATGCGAGATTGCTGCAGCGTGAGAATGCGGAGAAGCAAAGAAAGATGGAAGAAGAAGCACGCATTGCAGTAGAGAGAAAAGGAAAGAAAGTTGTAACAGAAGCAGATGAAGAAGAAGAGATGTTTTTGGCTGGCTATAAGGCAGAATAGATTGCTGATTCTGAATTTCGGAAATTATGGAGAGCTGAGAAACAAAGGCAAAGTGAAATGAAGGCCAAATATGAGGATGACAAGGTTGAAACTCCAGATGAAGAGGCCGATTAGCCATCATATCCGATGTTTAAATTCTTCGAAAAATTCCAGCTAATTGAACTTCAAAACTTAACCTAGCTTCATAGCAAGAAGGCTTCTCAATGGTAAAAGAATTCATCATGCAACACTACTACCTAATGGATCAAGAAGTACAAGGTGGATCAGTTGACGACCTGTTCAGAGAATTCCTTAGCCAACATAAAAATCAAACATTCATCGAATACTTGCACAGACAATCTTCCATGATGAATGTATCACTAACTGCTCCAAAGAAAACCACGCTGCTTTACCCAATGATACTTGGAACCACAGAAGTTGATTACACTGCAGTTCTAAATGTCATTAATCGATCTGCTCAACTCATGAACTATCCATTGACTTTAACAATGCAAATTACAGAAGATTATTTAATAGGATTTATGCAAGTTTTGGTGCGCCTTCGGAGTTAAGGCGTATGGACATGGTTGAAAAGTGAAGGGCTCAACTGGCGGAACATCAACGACGACAATCCCAATCAGCTGAGAAGGATGAAAGCCAACCACCTCCTCAACAATGAAGACTTGTTCTTTACCTTTTGATTCAATCTTTTTGTATTAGCAGCTAGCTGACATGAAATTAATCTCTCTATCTGTAATCTGCTACTCTATCAAAAAAGCTTGAAGTTCTTGGTTTTGAAAAATAACCTGATGACAATATCTCTTTGTCCAGGTAATGTTTGTATGCTAATTTGTTTATATTTATGCATTCTAACTGCCTGCCATACTCAATCTGTTGTTTTCAACACTTAAAGAAAATTATAAAGTGTGGTTTCGACATCATCAAAAAGGGGGAAATTATTGGGAACCCCACGAATTTATTTGTTTTTATGATGTTTCTCGAAACAACACTTAGTCATTTTTATGATCTCAAAAACTAGGTAGTCATTGTTATCTATTAAGGAATGTCTTTAAGTATAAAAGAAGTAGATCGTTTTCATTTACTTACGATCTGTATTATTCTTCTAAAAAGCGTTCCTGGACGCAATGATTACTAAGATAACAAGTATTTTCTAAATTGTATAGACAACTAGTTTTTAAAGTATTGAGCAGATCGTTTTTAATAAAAATAACGATCTGCTTCACATACTTGCAGCTCGCTATCCAATTTACTTTTATTGGTTTTTGATATCTAGCATTTAGTTTTTTTTTTACAGATCAAATTGTAAAAGAAGTTTGAAATTTCAAACTTACTTATAACGATCTGTCCTTCTAGAGTTAGTTTGTAAACAACTACCATATAAAAGGAACAGATGGATAAATTTCATATATGTCCCTATAATCAAGCTGTTACTAGATAGAAGACTTATATACTTGAAGACATCGCAAGAGGAAGAACAACTAGAGAAAATATCTCTCAGCAGCCCACTGTCCAAATCTCAACAGGTCATTTTCCACAAAAACGACCTGTCCCTCAAGTCTCCTTTGCTATCAAGATGCCTTCAAAGAAGAAGTTATGTTAATTGAAATCAAATCAATTTGTGAAAGAACAGCTCATTTTTTAAACGACCTGCTACATTAAAGATTAAGCGAGCTGGTCCTCACAATAACTATGGTGGACTACTGACATACTTAAATTTTTCATAAGTCAACCACTTGGTGTATTGTCACATCAACAGCACACTTTAAGGAATGAAGTACGAGAATATCAAATTTGCAGTACGAAGGATAATTCCCAGTATGGCAATACACTGAGAAATGGCGTGAAAGGTGGAACAAGACTCTCATATGGCAGCGCATGTATTAACAATATTGTCATGCATTTAATGCAGCCATTAATGCGAAGAGGAAGGACTCCTCTCTCTCTCTAACGGATAGTTCCTGCAATGGTTCTATAAATACCTCATTCACTTCCAGGAAAGTGTACGAGAATTCAAGCATTCAAATCGCAATTACTCTGCTCAAAAATCTTCAAGCTCTCAACGTTCAAAAACACTTCTACTCATCTCAGAATTCTCTGTTGTGTTTTACTATTTTTGAACGTTTATTTTTCTGGAAAACAGTTTTATCAAACCCAAAGTTAGAATCTAGACTTGATCCAGTTGTAACCCTAGATTGTAGTTATCAATCTTAGGGAGAAGATTTGTAATCACAAGAAGTTATCTAGTTTTTATAATTCTTGTAGCTCGTACTCAACGAGTATAAAGAAAGAAGAAATTTAGTGGATTTTTGATCTAGACTTGATCGAGCCGTGGACGTAGGGAAAGTTTATCCCGAACCACGTTAACTACTTGCGTTCTTTTATTCTTGTTTACTTCATAATCATCTTCTTCATACTATTGCATTCAAAACTGGTTTATTTACAAGTTTGAAAACGATTTTCTCATTATAAAGAGCATTAACCACCAAATTCCACATACAACCTTAATCAAGTGTAACTTGTATTAGTTGTTCTTGATTATTGTTTTTCCACACATAAGGTGTTATTTGAGTAAGATTTAGTCTTCCTGACAAGAAGATTTATTATACTACTCTAAGCTATCTTATCTGTTAAGTGTGCTTAAGCCTTATAACTTAATCTTTAATAGAAGAAAACCCTAAAAGTTTGAATTGGTGTATTCCCCCTCCCCCCCCCCCCCCCATACACCAATCTTGCTCTCTCGGGACCAACAGGTAAGCTTTGCAGAACGATATCAATCTGAGACTCCTTGTCAATTTTACCACCGAGAGTCTCGATCTCGCTCAGATAGCCTATCATCTTCAGGACATGGTCATGAACCGATGATCCATCTGCCATAGAGATGTTCATCACATTGTTAACGGCCACTTGCTTGGCCAATCTGCTGTGTCCTGAATATCTCATTTAGGCTAAACATGATATCAACGGATATCTTGATGCTTTCATGCTGATGCTGCAAGGTCTTATTTATGGAAGTCATAATGTAACACATCGCCATCTTGTTAACCTTCATCCACTTATCATATTTAGCCCTAGCATTGGCAGATGCGTTATTTGGAGGAACTGGCGGACATGGTTTTTCAAGGACAAACTTAATGTTGTTAGCAGTAAGGATAATTTCCAAATTCCTTTTCTAGTGTATATAATTATCCGTCTCAAGGCGATTCTTTTCAAGAATCGTGATGAGTGGATTGAAAGTCAAATAAACTATCATAAATCAAAACTTTAAAGAAAACATGCTTTTGAACAAACTGTTTAAAATTAAGCATTCAAGCCACGCATTATGATTGATTACATAATCAATTTCAAAACGTTTTTACTTGGCCATACAACTCAACAGTCAGAGGCCGTGCAGTGCTGTTATAATTGTCAAATTACACCTAAGCCATTACCATGAGCCTGAAATCAAAGAAATTAATCGACCTTAATAAGCCCACACCGGAGTGGTCATATTGCCATCAATTAAATTCTTACAGCCATCTATAGAGAAATCTTATCACGTGAACTGGTAAATGTGATCCCACATGGAATCAAAACAAGTTACTTCATGAAAAGACTGTCTCATGGAGACCATATGTAATCTTAACAAATTAAATTAATAAAATACAATTACAATTATCGCTTAGTTATTTTTAATTTTAAAAAAAAAGTTTTTAACATGGATAATCACATATTATGACATGTCTAAAATCCAGATAAGATCTCCAATAAATTGACATATCAATTTAGAACACTTCCACATAATAAAGAGCAAATATAAGCCAAATTAAAACAATTCAGCACATAATAAGGCAAATAATTACATTAATTATCAAGAATTAGGTTATAATTAACTAATTCCTAAAACTAAGGAATTTAAATTAAATCCTCCATCTTCTTCTCTTGTCAATGATTTCCAAATCGATTTTCAAATTCAAACCTGGATTAAATTCCAAAAATTCGAATTCAAATTTCGGAGTTGGGATGGGCTAGCCCTGGACCCATCTCGCTCACAGCCGAGGCTGCCGAGACTCGACTGAGGGGCTATCGAGGGGTCTAGACCGCTGTCGAGCACCTGTTGAGGCGTGGAGTAGTGTCACGCGCTGCCTCGCGCGCCCGCGCTCGGCTCCTGCCCCTGGCCCCCGCCCGCTGCCACACACGCCCACGCCTGCGCACCCACTCAGCGACCACTGAAACTGGGCCAGCGGCCGTTGGCGCTGTGCCGCTGCTCCTCCACGCGCGTGCCCCACGCCAGCGCCCGCCTAGAGTTTTGCTGCGTCCGAGGCCGCGTCTTGTGTACTCCCGCATGCGCGCGCTCCATGCCCAGCCACCGCGCCTTGTGTGCTGCCGGTAGGCCCCACGACGATGCCGTGGCCCAGTTCCGGCCTTCGTTTCTCCATCTCATTCTTCGTCTACCACTCAATTACATAATTAAATACAATACATAGAAAATAGAATAAATCATAATCTAACACGGTTAACCCCCGTGTGATTACATATTTTAAGCCACAAATCGGGTACTGAAGAACGAAATAAATGAAAAAAAAGCGAAATAAAATATATAAGTCACGAAATATCATAATATAATGTTAAAATTAAATCTATCATCCCAATATCAAATTACAATCACATGAAAATAAATAAGAATTAAATCCAATTCATATAAAAAATTAAAATCCTATAACCGACTCTGATACCAACTGATGGAACCCGTATGAGGTGCTCAAGAAACCGCAGGATCCACAAATTTAATTAATCACATGAATAATTAATTCTTAATCACATAGGAGAATATAAATGCAGAATATAATGTTTTATATCTTCTCCTAAGCAAATCCTCCGCTTGTGGAGAAACGATTTGAATCGTTAGCTATTGAACCGCAATTCACACCGTTCGAACCTCCTTCTAGATCACCTTGAATACAAACTTATGAACTTCTATCCTATTCCCAAGTCTACTTACTAGAATATCGTGTGGGCGAAATGATCAATATATAACAATAAATAAATGATAGAAACATTTATTCTCATTAAAGTGCAATTGAAAACAAGTTTGATACATTGTCTAAGCATAAAACATGCTTTGAGGTATACAAACATGCTTCTGCTAGCGAAGAAGCCTCAAATCAAGAAAGTGAAGAAGAAGAAAATGATGATGGAGAACCCACCCCCCGAAAGAATCTCATGGGAAGAATTTATACAGACTCTCGAAGATTGTAAGAGACTTTGATAAATGTTTGAGATTCTGCAAAACAAGAATAAGTTTCTGGAAACAACTTTCACACAGATGAACGATGTCAGCAAAGCATTCACAAAACGTGAACTGGACTTGTCCAAACAGTTCACTGAAAAGGATAAGGAGATCACTACTTTGAGCGCAAAAATCAATGATCTTCGTGATAGATATGATGCACTGGCGAAGAAAGCTGAGGAGAAAAAGAAGTACATGAACAGATTCCGCACAAACGGCAACATGATGAGAGAATACATCGCCAAAAGATACATAAAGGCTGACGTGAAGGGCATAGGTTGCACAGAAGACAAGCCAACCAACTAACGAGAAGGGAAGGGCAAAGGTAAAAGGACATAACAGAACTGCTACCCAACCAGATCGTGAAGTTACATAATTCAGCCAAATAGCCTCAAACCATCCTAATTAAGCAAAACAGCGGGAAACAGACAGAACCTGCTACAATCTTCAATGGGAAGCAAGGTGTTGGATACAGAAAGATGACTCACACACATGAGACTTCAACTTCTAGAACAACGCTTCACAAAAGAAGTCAGTTGCACAGAGCACAACTCCAAGATAGCAGAATACAAGGACAAAACAACCTAAGCAGCAACAACAACAGAAGAAGGGAACTCCACCCAAACATAACAGAATAGAGAAGGAACAGATCTTCATTAACTTCAGGGGTCGACAGATTAAATCTAACTCTAACTCTTTCTTTTCTCATCATTTATGGGTTCTAGTTGGAACTTATGCTACTAATAAAGCATCCGTTTCCACAATGGGTTGCTAAGTTCAGTTGCTGGAGGAAGAAGCTAAAAGAGAAGCATCGTTGCTGGAGGTGTTGTCGGGATCATCAACAGCGGATGCTCGATATATATGACATGTGATCGAGAGAAGCTGTCTAACTATGTTGAATGAAATTGTCCAACGGTAACCTTTGGAGGAAACACCAAAGGCTACACAAAAGGTTATGGAGACCTAATAGTTGGTAAGTCCTCGGTAAGTAATGTATCATTCGTAGATGGTCTTAAACATAACTTGTTTTCTGTTAGCCAATTTTTTGCTCCTGGAAAATAAGTTGTCTTTACAGCTAACATGTGTGTGGTCAAAGATGAGAAATGAGCAACACTCCTTACCGGAATTTTATAGGACAAGTTGTATATTGTTCAGTGGAACCCAAAACAAGAGACATGCTTGGTTACCAAGACCACCACAGAACTGAGCTGACTGTGGCACAAAAGATTGAGCCATCTAAACTTCAAAACAATCAAAAAACTTACAAGAGAGAAACTGGTTGAGGGATTACCAGATCAAGTATTTGACAAAAACCATATTTGCGATGCATGCCAAGAGGGAAACAGACCAGATCTTCATATCCCAACAAATTTGCTTATTCAACGAGTCGAACAATGGAGCTGCTCCACATGGATCTATTTGGTCCAGTCACTACTCAAAAGGAGTAAAGAATTCTCTCTAATAGATTAGATTGTTGAACAGAATTCCTGAACTAGATGATAGACGAATACTGCTCAAATGGTAATAGTTCACCAGACCTCAGATGCTCGAACTCCACAACATAACGGCATAGTGGAATGCTGCTACAGATCATTGAAGGAAGCAGCGAGGAATATGCTTAACGATACAAATTTGCCGAAGAAGTTTTGGGCAGAAGCAGTCAACACAGCTTGCTATCCCAGAACAGATCAACGGTTACCACTTGTCAAGGGAAAACTCCATACGAGCTATGGAACAACAGGAATCCTCTTATCAAATGCTTTTGTGCTTTTGGTTGCAAGTGTTACATCCACAACAATGGGAAATCCCAATTAAAAACTTTTTATAGCAAAGCTGATCCAGGAATATTTCTAGGATATTTTGGGATTAGCAAAGCTTATCAAGTTTTTAATAAGACCACCTATGTTCTGAAAGTAATACCACATGTTATTTTTGATGAATCTGTTATCTCCCACAGGATTATAGAACAAGAAAACACAGAAGATACAAAACCTTAGATGGAGTCCCACAGAAGACAAGGAAGCAGAAGAGACTGCAGAAGGAGAGTGCTCAAATCAAGGGGGAACAAAACCAGTGCAATTTGTTCCAGAGCCCACAGAACACTAGCACACAGCTCCACAAACTGTAGAGGAGGAACTGGCTAGCACAAAAGTTGTTCCTATCACAGATTCTGGTGTTCTACTACCACAAATTGAACCATCTAGTGATTCAGCACAAGTTCAAACACCAGAAGCTGATCACACAGAAGCTATTAACCTAGATTCATTAACAAATAAACATGGTAGTCTTGATGTTAATTTTGATGTTTTTGATAACCCTTTCTCTACTCCTTCTACAGTACATTCAAAATTCGAGGAACCAATTCTTGAGGCAGAACCTGGAGTGTAAGAGGAAAAAATGACTCAACGCAGAAGGTGGATTGATGCTCATCCATCAGACCTTATTGTTGGGAACCCAGAAAAATGTGTTAAGACCAGAAGGATGCATGGAGAAAGTGCCTTGCTTAGATGTTATCTTTCCCACACAGAACCACGAGACGCAGATGAAGCTCTTAGGGATGCAGATTGGACGCAGGCCATGCAAGAAGAAATTAATGAGTTCAAGTGCAATGAAGTGTGGTATCTGGTAGATCGTCCAACTACTTAAGGATCATTGGCGTCAAATTGATCTTCAAGAACAAGAGAGATGAATCAGGCGAGTTGATTAGAAAGAAAGCAAGATTGGTTGTCAAAGGCTACTGTCAGCAAGAAGTCATTGATTTCGATGAAACATTCACTCCAGTTGCAAGACTTTAAGCAATTCAACTCTTCCTGGCGTATGAAGCATTTCAAAGATTCAAGGTGTTCCAGATGGACTTCAAGAGTGCTTTTCTCAATGGAATACTTGAAGAAGAAGTCTACGTGGAACAACCAATTGGGTTTGAAAGCAGATGATAACAAGGTTTACAGATTGGCTAAGACAGTGTATGGTCTTAAACAAGCTGCCAGAGCGTGGTATGAGACACTATCAACATTCCTGCTAGAATCGGGCTTCAAACATGGTTCTTTGGATAAGACGCTATTCACGATCAAAGTGCATAACCTCATCCTCATTGTAAATATTTATGTTGACGACATAATCGTTGGGTCCAAATCTCCATACTCATGTGATAAATTTTCTGATTTAATGAAACATAAATATAAAATGTCTATAGTGGGTGAAATGAATTTCTTTTTAGGACATCAGGTCAAACAATCACCCATAATGGTCTTCATTAATCAAAGCAAGTATGTGAAGGAGCTCATTGAGAAGTTTGGAGCCAAAGACAACAAGCCTGTTAAGATTCCAGTGCAAACCAATGGCCAGATTTGCCCAGATACAGAAGGGAAACCAACCAACATAACTCAGTACAAGGGTATTATAGGTTTTTTACTTTATCTTACAACTAGCCGTCCTGACATTACTTTTGCAGTTGGAGTTTGTGCCAAATATCAAGTCAATCCAAATAAATCACACATGGAAGTTGCTATGAGGATTCTTCGTTATCTCATAGGCACTACGAATCTAGGTTTGTGGTATCCCTGTGATGATAACTTTGAACTAATTGGCTACTCAGATGCATATTATGCAGGTTGAAAACTGAGCATAAAGTCAACTTCTGGAACCTGTCAATTTCTTGGCAACAAGTTAATATGATCGTTCTCCAAGAAGCAGACTTCTGTGGCAACCTCTACAACATAAGCTGAATATATGGCCGCAGGCAGCTGCTATGCACAGATTCTATGGCTAAGGCAACAACTCAGAGACTATGAAGTATTTGTCCAGAACGTGCCCATCTTCTGTGACAGCACAAGCGCCATCGCTATGACACAAAATCTCGTTCTCCACACCAGATGCATACATGTAGATGTGAGGCATTACTTCATTAGAGACCATGTGGAGAAAAAGAACGTGCAAATCATCAAGATACACACGAATGTGCAAAGAGCGGACTTGTTAACGAAAGCACTGGCAGAAGACAAATTCAAGATGTTGTGTGGCAAGCTTGGACTTCTAAGTTCAGACTAGAGACATAATGTGATAAGATGATCATGGAACACAACTTATGTTACATAGACGTAGTATACACAGATCGCAGAACACAGACTGTAGAAACACAGATCTCGATCTCCAAAACACTCAAGTCTTTCTTTCACCAATCAACTAGAAGTGAAGCAGAGAAGCTCAATGCATAGAAGATGAGAACAGAAGATGATGAATATTCACAGGAGATATATCATCAACATAAGATCTCATCTTCTGTCTCCAGACGTTGACCAGTGTATTTAATACACTTAGCAATGATTAAGGGGGAACTATTTGGTATATTCTAGTCGTGTTTTACACGACATTTCGATTCTCGTTTCATAGCTTTAGGTTTATTTTATTTTATATTTTTGTTCGTTGTTACCCCAGAATTTTGTAATTGCATGTAGGTTGTTTGGTGTGGAAATTGGTGCAAAATGGAGTTGTAACTATGAATCTTGGATAGCATAGGATTAAAGTTCATCTGGATAGGAGTCTGTAGCCACAAAAGAATCCAAAATAGATTCAAACGAGGGAGAACGGGCCGAAACAAAATTGATGTGCGCAGGAGACCGCTGCCAGGGTCCAGCAGCCGCTGGACACCAGCGCAGTCTGGGCGCGTCCCTCGGCCAATACAAAAACCTGACCCCAACGCCTGCTGGACCCTCCGCAGGCATTGGGCGCCACTTTTTGACGCATAATTTGTTATTTAAAGCCTTTTTTGGGCGTATTTTCTATTCCTAATTTATATTTTCTCTCTTCCAAACCCTAGAAACACTTTTGCACTTTGATTTCTTTGTAATTTCGCATCAGGACAAAAGGATTGATGTTGGGAACCCCACAATATTTAGTTTTGATGATGTTCTCTCGAAACACACTTAGATTTAATTCTGTTTGCTAGGTTGTAATATGTTCTACTTGTACCAGATCACTATCATATAAAGTGAATCTGATAAAGAACATGATCTTTAGATCAGATTAGAGAATGACTTAAAGTGTAAAGGATTACATCCTATAGAAGTCATTATGTCTTTGTTTTGTTTCGTGGACCAGATCAACAACAGACTACAAGCAAGCAGATGATCTAATCGATGGCCACTCGATCTGGTTGCTGAGAAATCCTTCACAGAGTTTGTAACCATGCTTTGGAGCTTTTTGTTGAAACAGATTGATGTTGGACCAGATCGATGTCAATCTGCTATGACCAGATCGTTACCATAAAGTGAGTCAGCCTGGACCAAATCAACCCAGTCATCTGACATTCGATTATATGTCCAGATGTACTTATGTGAATCCAAATTACCTTGCCACATCAGCAGATATCATGAAGATAGAAAGTATATCTATTTGAAGATCAAGTTTGGAAAGAGAATCAATCACTGTGCGAAGAAGGAAAGAAGCATTAATCACGATCTGCTTTCCATATTTCAAGGGATTGGTCAACCTTTCACACAAGGCAAGATGAGATATTCTGGGATTCGAATTTCTGATTGGCAATCAACATTTACATCAAGCCAATAAAGACTAACGGTTAGAATTTCAAATTCTACACCTATAAAAGCTTGGAACCAAGACTGGAAGAGTACGAGTACTTCAAGATCATTATCAAGCTGTTACTCTGCTCAGAAATCAACTCACTCAACGAAGAATTCTTTGAGAAGATTTTAACATACCAGATCGTGTTCTAAGCCTTTCGTGATCGAAATCACACCACTCGATTCAAGTTTGTCTTATCGAGAATGAAAAGGAAGATAGCTTCGTTAGCTAGTAGTTTCTACTGGATTAATGTGAGGATATCTTATTGCAGTTGTATTATGTAAGTTGTAAAGGGACATGACCCTTATTCGTGCATAAGTTTCAACCAGATTGTGTTTGAAACTTGTGGCTTGTTCTCAGCGAGTATAAAGAAGAGAGTATCCTAGTAGTTGATAACTAATCCAGTTTGGATTGGACCGTGGACGTAGGGGGTTTTCCGAACCACGTAAAACAATTGTGTTATTTATATTCTGCATATTTACTTTCAGTTGTTTATTCACTAACCAGCACGTCCATACAATCGGCATTCTTAATCAATCTGCTAAACTATTCGGTTAAGATTTGCAAAGGTTTTCTAATAAAGAGCACATACTAAGTCCACTATTTTTCGCACATTTAATTGATTTTAGATTTTCTTAACTCTATGCCCTTAAATCCGGAATCGCACCTTTTTATTATTTAGTTTATTTATTTATTTCTTATTTTTCTCATGCTTATTATTGATTAGAGTGTTTAGGATTTCTATTTATTTGTTCTTCATAACATTTAGGATTAGAATCACCATGCTAAGTTTTCCGTTGAGATTCGACCGGTGTTAACTTTCCACGTGCAATTGATCTCGTATATTTGCGAGAACCTAAGAGTACACATTTTAGATCTAAAAAATTTGGCGCCGTTTCCAGGGAGAGCTTTAGGCATTTTTGATTCTTAGTGTTATTTGTGTTCGTTATTTTATTTTCTTTTCTTGTTCAGTGATTGTGTTTCGTATCATTCTTTGTGCTTAATCATATGCCTTGTATTTATTTCTTATTTATTGGTGAATGCTCTATGATAATAAATCTTGTTCCCCAAGACATGCATATGAAGTGGTGAAATGACGTGCGTTAAATACAAAGATACCTTTTCAGAGTTTAACCACAATTCGAGGGAAACAATCAAGTGTTTTATCTCCATCTAAACTCATTTACAGAAGGTGTAACACACGCGCTGCCATGTAGGTTAAGATGATGGAAGACAACAGCATAGAGTGGAAAAATTCGACAGCAAGGAGTGACCCAGACCGTTCAATTTCTATATTTTACCTTATGTGATCTCAGTCGTACATTTGTTTGTTATAAATACTTTAAATGTTATACCGTTCCATCTTTACACATTCAAAAACCTTTCAACTTTTGTATCATCGTTCATCGCTATCAGTATTTGCTCCAGAAATATTCCCCAAACCAGCCACCCAAATCTTCACTTTTTCAAACTTGATTTCACAATATGGATTCAGTTTCTGACCAACAATCTTCATCTGAAGTCCCACAACTTTCACAGCCCCTCTTACTGGCATTCAAATGATAATATTAGTAAAAGAGAGGCTCCAATACGAAAATTTCACCCTGTTAAAATCCTATTGATTCGAAGCGGTGGAACCCATGTTTGAGATAATCAAGAAAAACAAAGGTGTTTATCAAATCTTTTGTTTTCAAATATTTCTGGGCACCAACTGCAAACTTCTTCTAAAATTTTGCATTCCAGCCGTCTGATAATTATGTTTAAGATAGGTGTTTTAGAACAAGTGTTAATGTACTACATTTGTCCTATGTATATTTTATTTACAGTAAATGCTTTATTACTTGTTATGTTGTGTTTTTCTGTTGCAAAAACCCAAAACTCATGAAATTTTGCTTTTTGTATAGGTTTCCACAGAATGGTAACTTGCACTCCTTCACAGCTGCTCCCGAGCCAGGTTGCATCTGCATACCTCAACTTGTATAGGTTTCCACAGAATGGTAATTTTGCTTTATTACTTGTTATGTTGTGTTTTATCAACGACGTACCTTTTGTGTGCCTTCGCACAGAACCAGACAGTTCGCAAGACAAAGTGAGATATGTCTATGACATGATTCTCAAGGCGTACAATCTCAAGAATTTTGATGGTATCAATATTTTCACAATTTCAGATGACGAGATTCAGGAAGTAGTAGAGAAGGTGGCCGTTATTCCCTTTCAATGGGATAACAAGATGTTCAACCGAAATCTGCTCGACCCAGTGCACAGACTGCTCATCGACTTTATCCAGAAGGGCTCTCTGGTTCACAACGGATCGTACGACTAGATCACGCCAGTGAAGTTCATAATTCTTTATGTTGTGCTACTTCAGAAACGAGTCAACTAGGCAGCCATTCTATTCGAATTGATATGTGATGAGAAGTTTGTGCATATTGCCAATGAGAATGGCAAAGAAGTAGGTGTCTCAACTAAGCGCCATCTTTGTCTTGTAAAAAAATTCTCTTACATCATTGAGCAAGTTATTCCAAACCCGACGCTACACTGGAAGGACACAGAACCCTTCAACAAGATGGTCCTGATGCCCAAGGACCAGCAGCAGATAGAGAAAATTCTTGGTTTTACAGCACAGACCTTTGCCAAAGCTGACCACATTCTCAGGAAACACTTCTGGAAGTTGGTCATTCCAACCCCAAATGGGAGGAGCCCCATGTTGGAAAGGCCCAGCAGAAGGCAACAGTAGCACCAACAGCTGCTAGGACCAAAAGAAAGGCAATCGTGCCTAAGGGTCCAGCAGCTAAGAAAATTAAAGAGACAACACCAAAGAAAAAGAAGCAGGCAGCATCTGCTAAAGCCTAGAAGAAGAAGAAGGCTCCAGCTCTTGACTTGCATCTTGCTGATGAGCCAGACGATGAATCCACCCCCACTGATACACAGCTGGAATTGAAGAAGTACAGACATGCAATTCCACAAATTTCCATTCCTTCTGACCCAAAGGAGGAAGTTGATTCCCAACTTCGACACCGAGTTGGATCTCACCCAGCAGCTTAACAGCTTTTACAGCTAGTGATCCAGATCCCATCCCCATCTAAACAACACTCATCACCGCAACCCCTTGCGATGATCCTGCCGGCACAAAACATCAACTTTGATGTTGCCAAGGAGGAAGGAGAGAGCTCGGACCCTGTCCTAAGGGATGCCCAGATCATCCTGGAGTAGATTGTTGACTTAATGCCTGGGATACAACTCACACCCATGACTCATGCAATGGCCATCCATCTTCGCACCTATCTTAACATCCGAGACATCCCATACTTTACGTTGGATGTTGTGCTCAAAGTCATGACCTTGGAGGACATGAAGGTCGAAGAAGGAAATTTGATGTGTTATTTCTCGTTCATTGATCTGAACTATATCCGCACAAAATTTCGAGTTCTGGTCCTGACCAGAATGCGTTTAGAAGTAGAAAAGCCTGAAGAAGGGCATTAAAGCCCTTTTGTCGAGGATTTTATTTCTAATGAAGTGTTCACTCCAGGAACTTCTCCACCCGGTTACCAACTGCTTTCTATTCAAGAAATATTTACTCTCTCTCCACCTGCTGTCACTTTCCAGAACGTGAAGCAGATAGTGCACAACCAAGTCAGCGAGGACGTGGCTAACCTTGCACAAGTTATTCTAGATGTTGGAAATACTGCTTTCATATCCTTGGGTGCACAGACCCACAACAGGATTTCATCCTTTTCCGCCAAATTCTCTGCATAATAGCAAGGAACATTAAAAACACAGAACAAGACCATTGTTGATCTGCAGGCACATATTGCTAGTCAGAAAGCACAGCTCGAGGAGCTCCAGAAGATGGTAAACAATCATGTCGAAGGTGTTTTGGCTAAGGCTTCTGCAGAAATATCGAAGCAGATCGCGAACTTCAAATTGACACGCTTTTCTGCAAAAGTTAACAGACTTGTTCCCCTAGCTGCAAATGAGTTGAATTTTGCCAGTGAAGATGAAGTCAAGGAAGCCGAGGAAATGTTTGAAAGCGTGCTAGAGACTATAGTGTAGCACACCAAGGACCTTTCCAACGCTAATTCTATTCACGAGAACAAGCACTCTGAGATGGACCAGAACATCACTATTCTGTTGAATTTCAAAATGTCTGCAGAAGAAGAGTTACAGAAGCTGAAGGACGATCTACAATCTTTCAAAATTGTTATAATACCCCTTTTTGATACTGTCGAAAAAAGGGAATATGTTGGAGAGGATGGTCAGAAAATTGCCAAAGGCAAAGAGCAGAAGGCGACGAAAGTAATCACAGAAGCTGCTGAGTCTCAGAAGAAGACTAGATCCATAACTCAGGCTGCAACTGAGAAGAAGAAAGAGGAGAAATTAATCAGAATTCAAGTGGAGGACATACGAGCTTCTGAGGTTATTCCCACCCAAGTCATCAATCTGGGAATAACTAAGGATTCAGAGAAAAAGCCAGAAACACGGGGACCTATGACAACGCACAGTCAATCTGGTGTTGTATCATCATCTATGTCGTCTGGTGGATGGAGAATAGTCATAGAGAAGAAGCCTGCATCCAACGTGGTTCAAATGCCAATCTTAGATCTTGCTCTTACTACATTAGAACATGCAGTGATGGAATCGACGCATGAAATTCTAAGTGCTGAATAGAAGGCAGCAGAAGAAGCAAAACTTGTTGTGATAAGGAAAACAACATAGAATGCACAAAGGTTACTTGATGCTGCAACAACAGATGAAGTATCTGCAGCTCAGAGATAGAACTTCTTAGATGCTGAAACAAAACAAAAGCGCCAAGAATGAGCTAGAATAAAAAGGGCAAAGCAGAGTGCCGAGGAACACACAGAAACTGGAGACGAATCATCACTGAAAAGAAGGCTGGATCATGCCAAGAATATGAATAAGAGGAGATTCATCGAGCCCACATACAGATCATCTAACCTTACAACAGCGGACAAGTGGGTTTCAAAATCTATGCTGGATCTTTGGGACAAAATCAAGGAGTGCTTCATATAAGAATATTACTTTCTCAAGATGAGCCCACTGTTGGCCCAGATGAATTCAAATGATGCATTCAAGTTCTATCTTGATAATTTCTTTGATAAGAATGCAGCAACTGAATTGAAGCAAGCAGCAGCAATTAACAACATCACTCTCAACGCTCCACCAAGGATGATTTTCCCGCCACCCATGCTCCTAGGGGTAAGATTTCCAGACATGACATCCATTCGTGCTTATATCAACGAGACAACAACATTTTATGGATGTGGAATGAAAGTGAAGGGACCCAACCTACAAAGTGATTAATGATGACATTTTTGCCAAACACGGTTTGAAAACAGAAGAAAAAGATGGAAGAAACACATAGGAGGGCAACCAGATTGTGAAGCAGAATAGATAGATCATACATTTTGTCAATCTGTTTTAACTTTATTTTTCGTTGTTCGATGTAAGTTTTTGTAACTCAAACATGTGATATAATGAAAAATATATCCCACTTATTGCACCCTGATGACAATCTCTCTTAGTCCAGGCTTTGCCTATTTATATTTTGTTTCCTGTTATTCTAAATAACATATATATGCTTGTATGTTTAAAATTATCTTATACTCCCTTTGTCCCAGCCCATTTGGCTTATATACCATAAATGGGTGTCTCATTTGAAATGGTCTGTTTCTATTTAAAGCCCAATTACAAGACCCACTTAAGTCCAATTAGCCATAATAAAACCACTTAATTAGCACCTTAACCTTAACCTAAAGTGACGATTCATTTCTCCCTCATTCCAGCGACACTTCTTTTTTCTCTCTGCATACTCTCTCTCCAAACCCTAACTCTTCATCTCTCTCAATCCACCTCTCTTCAAACCCTAACTCTTCATCACCCGCTGCCTCTCTCCCGACGCGGCGACTCTCTCGCCGTAATGCCGTCGTGATGAGTTTCTTTTACCATCATCTACCTTTATCTGATAGTGAGAGTCCACTCTCTTCTTCTTTCACAAACCTTTCTCTAGATGAACTTATGGTTCCACAAACTGAAATAGAGACAAATCCTCTGAGCGGTGAGTATGTGAGTGACTCCGACGATGGTCTGACCCTCACGCCGCCTAGATCTATTATTTCTGCAAAAACCCCTAAAAAAAAACCTTTGTAGAGGGTCCACTCCACTTCGCCGTCGTGGGTTTCTCCAGATCAGCGACGCAAATGTTGTAGCGGGGGAGATCAAAGGCTGGAAGCGTGGTGAGAAGATGTTGAAGATCCTTCTGCATACTTTCTTTAAATTGGTGAGGTCCTTCCTCTCTATTCTGTTGAGATGTTGTCTGATCTATTCTGTTGAGATGTATTGTGATATGTTGTGTTCTGATTTATTGAGATGTAAATCTGATCTGTTATATTCTCTGTGATCTTTTATGTTCATATGATAATCTGTGATCTTGAGATGTTATGTTGGCTTGGGGGTTTCTGTGCTGAAATGATAAAATTTATGCCCACACTTTCTATGTTTGTGCATTTGTGAATCATTTTTATGATGAAATGTGTTGTCTGATTTAATCCTCCCTAAACATTGTCACTTGGTCGAGTTTGATGTGTATCATTAAATATGATGGTCTTGATGAACCAAATGATGATTATGCGTGTTCTGATGGCCTGTTTTTTTTAACTGCCAAATGATGATTATGCATGCAAAATGTTCTGTGCACTATAATATGTAAGCTTGTATGCATAGAATGAATGAGTAATTGATGCAATATAATTCATTCTTGAGGCACAAAATATGTCCTGCCCTAATTCAAAATATGTTTCTGCCCTAATTCAAAATATATTTTGATCTAAATCAAAATATTTCCTGACCTAATTCAAAATATATCTTGATCCCATCAAAATATGTCCTGCCCTAATTCAAATTATGTCTTGATCTAAATTAAAACAAATAGGCATTCACTAATTAAAATCTATAAAGCCTAACTTATACATAAGTCATTCAACACCTTCAAGATTTCCAGCTTGTATCAAATGTTCAATGCAATCTTTAACTAAATCCACTGATACTTTCAAGCTTGTAGGTAGTCTGTCCTCCCTTATGAGCTGTCCTTTCTTCATATGGGAAATTCTGTAACAATTATGCCCCCTGAACTTCATTATTTCCATCATGCAGCCCTGTAAACTTAAGAACACATTATTTAGTGTTGTAGGGCTTAATTCTTCAAAGCTTGTTGTTATAGCATGCACTAGTTCATCTATTATGTAACTTGTTGTCTCAGTCTGTATGCTTTGAATAGACCGAAAAAATCTTAAATCATTAACATTACAATCTGAGGAATTAGGTGGTTGTTGAACAAGATGGATATTGAATCCATTTGAATCTGCAGCTGCTCTAAACTCTGGATCACAATCTTTCAAATGAGGCTTTGCATTGTCTTGTTGTATAAATATGGTCTTTGATGCATTGCTAGGCCACTTCATCTTAATTGTAGGAACAATCAGAATAAATAAATTGAAAACATAACATAACTGAAATATTTTAAATATGAGAACATAACAAAATTGAAAACATAATCTAAAAATTCAACATTACATAATCTTCCATAATCTGAAAATATAAGTCTCTAAAAACAGCCTCTAATTTCAACATTGCAAACTGAACACAATGTAGTCCTTATCCATACCTTATTAATAAGACATTCTCTTATCACTTCCTTTGTGATAGATGTAATGGGTTTGGTTTCAAGTGTGCCTGCAGGCCTTTTTCTGCTATGTCTTTTTGCTGCTACTTGTTCTGTAAATGGGAATATACCAATCTTCCCATCGAAGATTAGAGTACCATCTATAGCAAAAACAGGTCTACAAACAGCACACATGAACATCACTTTAGGTATGAATGCCTTGTTTTTGCAACTTCTATGAGGTTCAACTTCATCTGGAGTGAGATACATTCTGTGGGTGTTATTGGTGATATAAAACTATTTTTCATCTATGTGCACAATGTTGTGCATAGAACTAAATTGGAGAGATCTTGATATTCTATCAAACTCGACTGCCTCAAGTGAAAACCTAAGCCTTAACAACTTGTTAGGTGCTGTTAACTCAGGCTTAAGGGCTGAAGTGTGGGCTTTGATCAATCCTTTGGAAACCCACCTCCATACAGTACTCTTAGACACGTTAGTTAATACCTGCTGCGAGACGTCTGATTGATCCCCTTTTCTGAATTGATATGCTTTGAATCAATTCCAGATTGATGACATGTGTTTTTTGCCTTTTTTTGGATTCAATTTTTTTGATTGTACGTTGATTAGAACTCCTACTTCTCTTTGTAGCCTTGCAGCTGCCCAGATTCGATTGACGGTTCGCCTGGACGTGCAAAATTTCACCCTGGCATCAACTATCTTGTTCCTAGCAAGCTTTCTATCTTTGCAGCCTTCAATAAGAAATTGAACAATGTGATTCCTTTGAATAGTTGTCAAGTCTTTCTTAACCATTTTTTTTTTGGAACTTTGCTTGTATATGTAGTAAACTGAACTTGTAAGCTTTTTCTATGATGTGTAAACTGAAGTTGTAGTGAATTTATAAAGAGATATGATAATGCTTTGAAATTCTAGGATGTTTTGAATCTGCCAAAAAATTTGGCAATTTGCGCCTGTTTTTATTCCCAATTTTTTTTGGCAATTGAAGTTGCTGCCTAATTCTTGTTTTTAAGATCTGCCGCCAATACTTTTTGCCTCATTTTAATGTAAACAGTTCACACTATTGATGAATCATTACATAAAAATGAACAGATAAAAAAATTAAGATGATTAAAAATTGGAGATAAAGAGATAAAAAAAAATAAAGAGATATGAGTAATTCTTTTTTTTAAAAAGATTAAAAGAGGTGGAGGCCATACTTTAAATGACACTTTAAATGCTAATCCCTCTTCCCTTAAAACTTGTGCCCAAAAGGTATAGGCCAAGTCAAGTGGGACGGAGGGAGTATATATATACTTGTTTGCTTCTGTTAATCCCTTTTTGCATAAGAACTTTTTGTAAAAGTGTGGTTTCGACATCATCAAAAAGGGGGAAATTGTTGGGAACCTCGGGTAATAGTTTCGATGATGGTTATCGAAACACACACTTAAATTTTACTTAGGTGTTTTACCTGTACAAAACCTAGTATGTTCTACGTATGGAGTTGATTTGTTCTGTGAAGATATTAAGATATGTCTATAGGAGATTAACTTCGACTTAGATTTTTAGTTAGTTTACAGATTCCAATGTTAAGGAACAGATCGTGAGTCACGTTCTGGTCCTACCTTATTCTGTACTAGACTTAGAATAGATAAGATGTTTAATTGTAAAGAACCAGAACATGAGTCATGTTATGTATCTATAGAGCATCATCTTAGACTAGTTCTGGAGGATGTTCAAGACAGAATGAAGGTGTCATTCTGTAAATAACACATAACGTAAGATATGTTCTTTCCAGATACTGTCTAAAAAAGAAGTATCCAAATCACAGAAGGTGATTTAACAGATGTTCAACACACAAAACTTGAGGCGTTATGTGAGATGCTTAAGAACAGATGATCTACATAAATGGGTCATCTGTCTCTTAGTACACTTTGGTGCCACGTAGGCTTTGTTCTCATATACTTTTTTTGGTAAAGGAATTTGAATACTGTGAAATGCAGCCATACTATAAATGGTATAAAAGGATAGCTTACATGAAGTACAATTCAACGGCTAGTTCGTGTGATAAAGCTTCCCAATGGCTTCGAGGAATCAAACACTATAAATACTCCACAAGGGATTCTACATCAACAACGGATTCTCAAGCGAATTTCAAGCTCTCAAGTGTTTAAAGCATTCAACGCTCTCAATTACATCACTTAGCTATTTTCTGCTATTTAGAATCTCAGCTCTTAGCAACACTTAGATTTATCTAAAGCTAGATCTATCACCTCACTTAGAACTAAATTGTATTTAAGATACAAAACACTGTAATTTTAGTTCTTATCTTCATCTACCCTTCAAGCGTAAGGAAGAACTCCCACTTTTGTAAAAACTCAGTAAGTGATAATTCATGACTGTCTTCGTGCACTACACAAGTCAAGTTAGGATTTGTTGTAGTGACTGGTTCTCTGCCAGTCTAAACAAGCGAGGAGTTTTTCACAAGTTAGTGAATTTACTATTGAGTTGATAGTCGTGGACGTAGGGGTGATTCCCGAACTACGTTAAACCTTGTGTTCTTACTTTACCGCACTTACATTCTATCTTTATCTACATCATCTTATCTATGATATTGCATCTTCTATAAACAAACCTTAAAGAACATTTGGCTTAATCAAAATGTTTTCATTAAATTGAGCAACAGATTAATCTACCACTTTCCGCACATTTTGTTTCTCCTTCAGTGAGAACAGAACAAGGTTTAACAGAACACGATTATCTGGATCATCTTCTATGTTTCCAAAACACAGAACCTGACATATAGATCGCCAGTCATCTGTGATGTGTGATCTTCTGTTTTGTTTCTGATTAACTTAGTTATAATTCGAAAAAGTATACATTGGTGTATTCCATCCCCGCCCCCCGCCCCATATACCAATATCTGCTCATCGGGACCAACAATACTGAAAAAAAATCAATATATACCGTTTTTTGGTATAAATCGACATATATATATTTCTATATTATTATATATACCTATATGAATAAAATTGTAAAAATATTTTTATATAAATTTTAATTGTAGTTAGTAATTAGTTATAAATTTTAAAATATATAAGATTATTGATAGTTGAAAAAATAGACCCGCATATAAACTTATAATTATTAATAAAAATGATAATTATAAAGTATACTATTATTATATTACTTCCGCAACCCTATTAGAATTGGATTATTTTGACCAAAAAATATCCACATATTTAGTCAAAACAAGTCAATTTTTAGTAGAACAGAGAGAGCACATAACTACAACTATAAATAGTTACATGACATAGTATATTATTTTCTAAATTAACATATCAATCTAAATAAATTTAAACTATGCACTAACAAAAGTATGAAATACTTATTTATACTATATTCTCTTTGTCCCGCTAAAAGCGACTAATTTTCGTTTTTGAACTGTTACATTAATATTGACTTATTTTAAAAATATTAAAAAATAATTCTTTAAAATGTAGGATCTCATCACTTTTTCACATAATATAATAAAAAATATTACAAAATATCTTACTTTTAATATCAAAGTGACTAGCATAACTTAATAACCAATTTACAAGAATATAAAAACTACTATAATTAAAATTAGACAGTAATAAATGAATATAAGTATATGATATAATTGTATGATTACAAGTATTTGACTTTTAATTTAATATAAATTATAATATATAATTCTTAAAAATATCCATAATTTATAATCATACAATTTTACTAATGATGTTATGATATAATACATTTAAATCTATTTAGGTATTATATATATAACAATATAATACTAAAATAAATAGTTTCAATGATAATCGGAACTTATAGATACCTGTATGAAGTTATGTTATTATTTGAAACTAAATTATTTAGAAACTAAATTAAAGTTCTCATGTGATAATCATAGTAAAATGAGCATCGCATCTGATCCTCGGCTTTGACATCAATATTCGCAATCGAGAAGAATTGTGTTCAATTCATGCAAATGCACCCGAAGAAGTTGACCTTCCTGTATCTGAAGGCTAAATAGGTATTGCTTCAACAACTTGTTTGTCAACGACTTTTTTTGATAGAGCGACTCTAGCCGCAACAATAACACCATAACAGTCTCTTCTTCGGCCATCTCGATAATGATGTCGTCAGTTTGACACAACAAATTGGATGAGTGTGTTCCAACTTATTTTAAATACGTTGCTCGTAGTAGAACAAGGTCATCCTCAATTGATAAGCTAACTCAAGTCGTATTTTCAAGGAAGGTCAAACACGTTACTCACAAAAAAGTAAATAAATCCTAAACACTCTAATTGTAGTTTGGGTCTGTCATCACTCTAAATCTATTAATTACATAGGCGTGAGAAATAAAATAATTGAAAAACTGCTTAACTAGACAGGAATTAAGAAAGTAATTAAACCCTAAGTCTAAGAACGTGAACTGAATGCATTTAAACCCTAACATGCTTCTATTGCTTGATTGACAAGAATAAATAATTAACCAGCTCAATAATTCAACCATAATTAATTAAGAAGGCATTAGGAGATAAAAAGCAATAAAGGAATTGAAAAGCAATAAGAACTCATAATTCAAAAACAACGAACGATGAAATAAATAGAAATAGTCTCTAGGTAGAATCAAAGTCGAAATCCACAATGAAATCTCCAAAGCATCGAGAAGAATCAAATAAACTATCTAGAAGTGTTTTCTATCTTGCTCTACTTGTTTTCAAACCCTAAAATCAACTTTTTCCTCAAATAATCACGTTTAGGCTTTTAAATAGTGAAAATTTTCATCTTGCTAGCGATCACTAGCTACCCCCGCGCTTTGTCTGGATGAGAACTTGTTGGGGCTAGCGCTCACTACCCCAAAGCTCTGGTGAGGAACACATGTGCGGGCCAGCGGCCGCTAGGGTCTATAGCGGTCGCTAGCTAGGCGCACTGTCTGACTACTTTTGGAGGGTTAGCGGCCACTACCCTGGCGTGCTGCCTACATCTTCATATTTTTGTGTACTTCGGCCCTTGTTTCTCTCTTTTATGCTTAAGAACTTTTGTTTGGACTAGGGGTGGGTAGGTACGGTATACCGAAATTTTTTCATCGTACCGATACCGTACCAAAAATATTCGGTATGTTGGTTTTGCATACCGTTACCATACCGAATATTTTGGTATACCAAAAATTCGGTATCGAAAAAATTCAATACTGATACCATACCGATTTTCCGGTATATCATACTGAATTTTGGTATACCGATATGCTGAAATTCGGTACGATGTATCGAAAATACCGCATTCCATACCGAAAATTATGCTAAAAAATTATGAATAAACTGATTTTTTATCTTTTATTTTATCTTGTACTAATAATTAGTTATTAACATGAAAATAAGTGCATAAATGATAAATAAATTTATCCGTATTATGAATTATATTAATATTAAAAATATTAATAATGTAAAAAAATATTACTATATGTATAACATATATTAACAAATTATATTTTAATTAATCGTATGTGGAATTATATTAAAAAAAATTATCAGTCTTTTAATTTATTATATTTTTTCTTATTAATTAATAATTTAATTAATTTTTTCATAATAAACACATTATAAATTAATAAATAATAATTAAAACATATCTACTAAACTCCTAACAATTTCAAAATATATTTCAATTTGATTCTTATTGAATATGATATTTGAAAGGTATTCGGTTCGAGTTGAATATTCAATTAAATTTTTAATATATATATATATATATATATATGAATATGAAATCGAATATCATAAAATTTTATTTGTATTTGAACATTAATTAAATTATAAAAAATATTTTTTAATTTAAATTATAAAATATCGAATATGAATACGACTATTCAAAATTATTTGATTCGTTTGCAATCAAAATTATGAGTTATATTTATTTTTTTGAGATATGATTATGATCACAAAACAATTGTGAAAGCTAACATAAAGACGCAATATATATTTTATGAATTCATATGTTATACTCTTTAACAAATACTTATATAAGTTTTAACTAAATATACCATACTATTTATTCATATATTAATATATTATAGGATTAATGTCTCTAAGGTCCACCTTGGTGAACTTGTAGGCAAAAAAAACCACCATTTTTTCTCATTGTCAAGTAAGTCCATTCTAATGCACTTTTGTTCAAAAAAACCCAAATATATTAAGGGTGTTCCCTATTTTACCCTTATTAGCGCCGGTGACCGGCGACCAGTAGCTGTTTCCGGCGGCCAACTGCTGCTGCCGGCGGCCGGTGACCGGCGGCGGAATCCGGCGACCGGCTACCAGCAGCTGCTGCCGGTGACCGGCGGCCGGTGGTGGCGACCGGCGGCAACGGCAACGAGGCAAAGGGTGGTGGCAGAGGGAGAGAGAGAAAGAGAGAGAGAGAGAGATGCATAATGAACCATCAGTACAGAGGTAATGAACAATCTAGCTTGATGACATGAACCATTACATCAGACATTGTGAACCATACAGAGGTAATGAACCATCTAGCTTGATGACATGAACCATTACATCAGACATTGTGAACCATAAGAACAGAGGTAATGAACCATCAGCACATAAGTAATGAACCATCTAGTTTGAAATCCAAAACCATTACTGTTTTCATTCGGTTGTGAAATATAATCTCCAGCGAGAACTGTTTTCATGGATGTATATATATCTGCCCTTGCACAATCTCCTCCTCTCCTCACTGCCGTCGACGGCGGAGGTGTTACTATCACTAGCAGAGGAAGATTGGGTCCTGGCGACGGCGAGGGATGGCAGAGACGAGCGATCGGAAGCGTAGATAAGGAGATACCAGAAGACGCAAATAGTGCAAGAAGCGATCCAGAATTTTTTGAGTGATCTGGGAGTCTCCATGGCTCTTCTAGAGGGTGCGGCTGAGTGAGAGAGAGAGAGGGGGGAAGAAGGAGGGTACAAAATATATGCGAAGAATTTTTTTGTCCATTCACTTGTAATTTGGGGCTCTACAATAATAAGTTTTTTTGATGATTTTTTTTGCCCAACATTTTGTCATAATGGACCGGCCCGTATTTTTCCCTATATTATACTCTAATTGTAAAATTATGACAGAGAATAAAAGTGTTAATGAAATACTGATCTTATATTATATTATAGATATATTTAACAACATTGTTGGGAACCCCATAAATTTATTTGTTTTGATGATGTTCCTCGAAACTACATGTTAATGTTGAAACCAAACAATCATTGTCATCTATTAAGGTTTATCTTAAGTGTAAAAGAAGCAGATCGTTTTCTTAAAGGTAAATAACGATCTGTCTTATTCTTGTAATAGATATCCTGGACACAATGATAGTTATTATTGCAAGTGTTTATTCCCTCATGTAAGACAGCTCGTTAAAAAGAGAGCAGATCGTTTTCTAATCAATTAACGATCTGCTTCTCGTGATTGCAACGAGCTGTCATTCCAACTTGCTTGTCTTGGTTTCATTTCTAGATTATGTTTCAACAGATCACAAATGTAAAAGTTGTTTTGAAGTCTCAAAACACTTATAACGATCTGGTTCTCTAGAATAGACTACTCGATAGGAGCTCGTTCTAAAGACTAAGCAGCTCGTTCCAAGAAGAAGTTGAAACCCGCTGCTCATCACCCACATCAGATCGTTTGGATTAGCAGCTCGCTCAAACTATCTACAACCGGCTGTCATCTCACAACAATAGATCGTTTTATTCCTAAAAACGATCTGGCCATCTCTACATCTCATACAGCAGATCGTTTGTGAAAAATACGATCTGGCCATAATGAAGAATTGGGGGCGCAGCTCATTCAACAGCGAGCTGTTGTAACCTCAAACTCAAGCTGCTCCTCACAATAACTACGGTGGACTGCCGACATACCTAAATTTGTCACAAGTCAACCACTCCTTGTATTGTCACATCAACAGCATGCTTTAAGGAATGAAGTACAAGAATATCAAAATACCAGTACGGTGAATCATTCCCAGTATGGCAATACATTGGGAAATCTCATGAAAGGTGGTAACCACTCTCATTTTGACAACGCGTGCTTCAACAACACTGCCATGCATTTAATGCAGTCATTAATGCGATGAAGAATGACATCTTCTTCTCCAACGGATAGTTTTCTTCTTGAAGCTATAAATACCACCTTCACCTCCAGGAATGAGTACGAGAATTCAAGCGAAAAAACTGCCATTACTCTGCTCAAATTACTTCAAGCTATCAACGTTCAAAGCACTCCTTCAAAATCAAGAATTCTCTTGAGTGTTTACAGTTCTTGAAGTTATTATTTTCTGGAAATTTGTTTTTACCAAAACCCCAAGTTAGATCTAGTTTTGATCCGAAAGTTGTAAGATTTAGATTGTAGTTCCTCAATCTAAGAAGTGTAATCTCAAGTTGTTATCTAGTTTTGATAAAGCTTGAGGCTCGTACTCAACGAGTAAAAAGAAAGGAGACATAGTGGATTTCGATCTAGTTTTGATCGAGCCATGGACGTAGGGAGGTTTATCCCGAACCACGTTAAACACCTTGTGTTCGTTCTTTCTGTTTTACTTTATTATCATTTTTTTCCATACTCTTGCATTAACTTGGTTGTGCTAAAGATTGGCTAAAGAAAACGTTTTTAATACAAAGAGCATTAACCACCATATTCCGCACACACAACTTTAATCAAGTTTAAATCTGTGTTCATTACTCTTGATTATTGTCATTCACGTGTAAGGTACTGTTTGAGTAAAATTTAATCTTCCTGACAAGAAGATTCATTTGACTAACCCTAGCTATCTTTATTGTTAAAGTGTGCTAATACCTTACATTTCAACTGAGAACAAGAAAACCTAAAAAGTTTTGAATTGGTGTACTCCCCCCCCCCCCCCCCCCCCACCATACACCAATCTAGCTCTTTCGGGACCAACAAACACATAAATTAAATTTGCAACACAACAATACTACATAATATATACAATTCTGGGTGGAAATTAAAATTGCCAATTTCAATAAGTTGAAAATGAAAATTGTCCATATTGTAAAATATCTATTAAAAGTATCCAAAAAATGGGTGAAGAGACAAAAATACCCTTATCCATTATTTGATTGTATAAAATTTTGTACACCTCTTACACAAAAGTATAATGTGTAAGAAACTTTTATTGACACCATCATCACTCGATAACTTGAGTTTGATTTTTTTTTTAATAATCCCACCACTCAAACACCATATATATATATGTATATATATATATGTATATATATCACCACTCAATTACACCATAATATTTTGTACTAAAATTATTTAGAGAGTGAAAAAGAAGATAGTTAGAGGAAGGAGATAAATTGAAAGAAGGGGAGGAGGAAATGATCATCTTAATCTTTCAAGATCATAGAAGGTAATTCCACACCCGAATTTGTAATTTTATTGAATATTTATCATTTCATGTTTAATGTCATAAAAATCTGGTCGAAAAAATTGAATAAAAAATATATTATGGTCGTTCATTCATACGAGATGTTTCAATCGATAGGAATTTTTTATAATAATACATTAACGACCAAATATTTCGGATTTGTGCTTGTATCAATAAATTGAAACTTATAGAACAAGAATTTCAAAATTCTGGTCATAACTCACTAAATTCTGGTCGTCATTTGGTATGGAATGTTAAACTAGTGATAGGGTTTTTTTACGTTGACGTTACGCGACCGGATTTTTATAGGGAATGTTTGTATTGATAAATTGAAATTTACATAAAAAACTGACCTAAAATCCAGTCGTTACTTTTCAAAATCTGGTCGTGACAAACTGTAATTACGACAAGAATTTCTTAAAAATAACATTAATTCGACGACCATATTTGTGTTAGAACATAAAATATATATAATTTGATCATGTCTTGTGGAAGTCTGGTCGTGGTGTTTTTGAAACTTTGTTCCAACGACCAGAATTTAATTTTAAGTATATATTCCACGACCAGAGTTTTATTTATATTATATAATATTGAGTATAATCTTTTATGTGTATAATTTTCAATGATACATGTTATATCTCTCATTATAGCTTATTTGCACATGGAACGTGATATTTATCTAGTTTTAGTAAAATAATTCATGACATATGATAAATTTTGTCATGTTACAGATGGACGGAGTGAAATATGTGACTGTTCGATATAATGTTTGTTGGGAAGATGGTGCGTATGCGGGCGGATGTGATTGGTGTACTCCGATTTTGACCGATCAAGTGCGGATAACCTATGTGAGATTTAATATATTGCAAATGTTGCAGAGTAAAGGTTTGGAAACAAATTTTGAAATGTATCGAATATCTCCGTATCACGGAAATAAATGTCACATGGATACAGATGAGTGTTTGATTGCATTGATTCGTGATGAGTGGAACTTGGTAGTGTACGTGGAGATTACCGAAGAAGAGCAATGTGGTGGCTCGTCGAGCAGATCATACTATGTCCTGAATACATCACAATATCAAGAAGATATTACTGATCGAATGGCTGACTCAGATTGGTTCGGTGGTATATATATCGGTGATATGGTCCATCCGAATCAAGGCAGGAGTGACATGCATCTCCTATTTGAATGCCTTAGATGTTTCATTTGGTTCCATGCAGGGAGGTCATGAGGATCAATCTATTGATCCTGATTATTCAGCAAAGTCAGCTTTAGATGCATCCGACACAGAATATGAGGAAAACATGATGAAGTTTACTTTTGCTGACCTTGCCTCATGGATATGCAATAAGGGTGGTCTTGCTAGACTTATTGACTTGACTTAACATAAAAATAAAATATGCTCGGGAAGACCAAAAATCTGGTCGCTTATCACATAATTGCATAATTAAACGACAAAATTTTGAATTGTACTTACCTCTTCACCCATTTGTTTGCAAAAATATTTAATCCTTGTATAAAAACTCTGTCACCTCTGCTCGTATAAAAACCACTAAAAATTAATTTCAGGAAGCATATCATATATGCAACATTAAAATCTGGTCGTATATCAAAAACGTATATGATATACACGACCAGATTTTGTGTATCTAAGACGAGATTTTATTTTTAGAACAATATATGTTACAAAAATAATTTATAACATGTTCCAACATATATTAATCAAATTTCTCATGCATAATAAGAAATATTTAACATAAATTTAATGAATTAACACAAATATTAAGTTTCAATATTTATTAATACATAATTCAATTATAAAATTAGATAAATTTCATAAAGATAATCAATCGCACTATGATAAAACGTAAATTTGATCGTCAGTAAACAAAATTTGGTCGTATGAGAACAAAAAATCATACTTCATCGACCAAAATTTAGAACTTAATGACCAGATTTTATTATTTAACTAAAATTATGAATTTTACTAACCTTGGTCGTCGTCCCTTCGCCGTCCCCGTCGCCGTTCATAGTCTGGCTCGCCTCACCTTGCTCCAAATCAAGTCCATTTTTTCCTAATTCATCTTGCTCCCTCAACTTAGTTTCCAAAATTTAGTCACTTAGTTTTCTCCCCAAATTTCTCAACCTTTGTTTTCTGTAAATTCTCGCATCCTCCCTCAACCTTCGTTTTCTGTTAAGTTTTCTTGCTATGAATTTGGCCCCCATATGGGCTATAAATCTGGCCCCAAATTCAAGACAATAAAGAGTCAAAAAGCATCCACTTTTACTGTCACATCTGCCCATTTTCATTTTCAGAGAATCTCCTTTTTTTTATTGTGAATTGTGAGGGGCAATTTTGTAATGTTGGGTAGTTTTCATAGCATTTTTACAAAATGGGCACTTTTAATTTTTAACTTATGTAAGAAGGCACTTTTCACAATTAACACTACAATTATTATATTTGTTAGTATATTTATTCCAATCATGGCAAAAATTAAGATTAAAAAATAAATTATGTATGTATATTATTTTTGATATTTCTTAAATAATGTTATAATGTATTGTATGTTATTAATATAATAAATTAAGTTTATATATATTTAATGTATGATTAATATTAAAAAATATTAAATATAAAATTTTGATAACTATCGGTATATACCGAAATACCAAACATACCGATATACCGAACAAACCGAACTTTCGGTATATACCGAACATACCGTATATACCGAAAATTCGATATAGTTCGGTATACCGCGGTATGACCAATATTCATACTAATACCGTACCGAAACTTTTCGGTATGATATCATACCATACCAAAAATATCGGTATACCGTTAATTACGGTATTTTCAATTTTTTTCGGTACGGCATGCTCGGTATACTGATTTTCGTTATATTTACCCACTCCTAGTTTTGACATGCCTCCCGACCTACAATATGAAATATGAAAATGAGAGGATAAAATAAAACAAAAAGGATAAGAAACAATTAAAAATAAGATGCTAAAGATAGACAAGGGACCGAAAACAGGCTAAATAAGTGTCTCTTCTCCTCCAGTACGCCCATCTCAGCGGTTGTGGGCTCACCCGTCTTCTACGTCAATGGCGCCTAAGCCCTTGTTACTTCAACAACGGGCACATCTTGATCTACTATAGACGGAAATTATTTCTTCTGGTTAATTTCTCGATCTTCATGCTTATCCCGGACATATTCTCGCCCAAATCCGCGGAAGCGATGAACCTGGTTTGCTCAGATACCAGTTTGTTAGAAATGTTATAATTTTCTAATGACTCCGATTATATTTTTTTATTCGATATAATTAGAATTGTGAACCTCAACTTCTGACATCGAATAGTTTTTGCATCAATTTGAATTGTGAGTCTTCTCACTTATCTATATATTGTTATGTTTAAAGTATTATTCAAGATTTTTTTTTTCAAATCTAACATGTCTCCCATTTCTTCTCTGCTTCTAAAATCCAACCTCTAGTTGCACAGGTCATCCTCATAAATTGCGGCGTGACATTAACGTTTTAATGAAAGAATATAGTATAAAACACCAAAACTATACGCTAAAATATATTCGAAATTTGTATGTATATACTGGAGTAAAGTGATTACTTTAAATAAAATATCTCAATGTACGATACTACCACCACTTGAACAAAATTTCATTTAAATACTATTTTTAAGTTTCTATTAATATGATAATAAAGTGATTTCTCAATAGACAAGAAAATATGGGAGTTCAAATCTGCTACATATTGTTCGAACTCACGATATGAATCCACCGGCAAACCCACCCCAATCCACTTCGGTAAGTCGAATCCGACCTATGAAACTTATGGCCTATGACCCTTACATACAACTCGTCTATCGTGCAGACGATAATTTATAGGGGTTTTATCAAATACGAGGAACGAAAATTAGGGATTTGAATGCCCTATAATTTTCGAAAATTTCGATGTTTGAAAACACCGTGGTGGCCAAAATTACTGTGTTGAAGTGTGTAATTTTCGGCGACCCCCTTCCCCTATTTATATGTGTAATTTGGGATAGGTCAGTGATTCAAACAAGAATGGGTTTGGACCTTCTACTATAACAACAAGTTAAACCTTATCTCTAATATTTATTTATCCAATTAATTTGGCCAGGTCAATTCATAACTTTAATTAATTAATTAATATTCAAGTCAATTTCATCAAATTAATTGACACGATCAAACCTTAAATTTAATTAATATATTGACCAATTCAATTTGACTCTAATTTATCTATGAAATATATAAGATATAGATCTTATATTACTCCCTCTGTCCCGCTATTTCTAACTTGTTTCTTTTTAACGTGTCGATTAAGGAGTAGTGTAAAAGATAAAAAAGTTATGGAGTCCACATACTTTAAAGAGTTACTTTTTATCATTTTGAGAAACAAGTCAATTATAGTGGGACAACCAAAAAGGAAAAACAAACCACTTCTAGCGGGACAAAGAGAGTAATATTTAACCGACTCCACTATAGAATAAATATTGAACTATGCGGCGCCCACTCAAATTACAGTTGTAATTCTCATTTTATTACTACCTCCGTCCCACGAAATTAGGCCACTTTGAAAAGTAGATGAGTGTATTATTTTATTCAAAGTGGCCTAATTTGGTGGGACGGAGGGAGTATTAATTATTTCTCATTTTTAAGATTATTAAATCCATTCAATAATTGAGTTTGCTGACAACTCAAAATTAATTAATATATTTATTTGTGAGTGATCTGGTTCAGTCTTTAATTATTATGTATGAAATAAATTCCAACTGACCGGGTTTCTTATATAATAAACATGTATGAACACCTCACAGGGATTTAATCTACTCGGAGTACACCGAGACGCGATTCTATGCGACAACAATCGAGCAATTCTCACTAAACCAATTACAACTACCCAAAACATTACTATATAGTGTTACGAAAAACCCGCAAGTACAAATGAATCAAAGCAGTGCATAATCAACCGCACATACTAATGTCATCGTCCCAAATTAAGAAATAAATAATTTTTGAGATGGTTGTGCAAACTGTCAAATTTGAATCAGTTGATTTCGTCATGTTTTCAATTTACTATGATTATTACAAGATGGTTGTGCAAAACTATCAAATCCTACGAAAATCTGGGCATTTATCTAACTCTGAAAAATCAGAAAAAATAGTTGAAATGATATTACATGTTCTATTTTTGGAACATACAAATTTAAGATGTTGGGTCCATCTTAAATTTTTATTCGACCGAATCCATGTTATTTTTAATTTATTATAATGTTTCATAGTCAATTGCTCATATAAATTGAATAGATGTGCTTGTAAAAATCTGGAAAAATGTGTATTTCGAAACTATATAATTTTATTTTAAATTATTGTCTCAATAAAACTGAAAATTGTTTATATGTCATGTTCCCTATGATTTTTGTAATGTGTGTGTAGATTTTTACATTCATAAGAGTTTGTTAGATAGATTACTAAAATTCAAGTTTTAATCATCTTAAAAAGTTTTGAAAGTATGTTATTTTTAAAAACATTGATTTTGGATGTTGGAAAATTATTGTTAAAATTTTTCAAATTTATAGAGAAAGCTTCTTTCAAAATTGAATGTGCATAGATTTTCGATGAAAATTTAATTGTAACATTATTTATTTTGAAAAGTATAGAAAATATAATATAAAATTTATTTGACCAAAATTATTTTTAAAAAACCCAACTATGTCATATCGAGAAGCTTATATAATTTATTTAACATTAATCTCCAATGTCACTTTATCATAAATTTTTTACAAGTGACAACATTTTTATCTAAAACCTCCTTCCTGGGCTCGAACATAGCCCATCAAACAAAACCATAATTAATGAAAACAAAATTAGGTATATAAAATGAGTACTCAAATAACTTAATGATATCTACTGGACTTTTGACATTTTGACGCTTTTAACGACTTTGAGTAATTGAAGTATGGTTTTGAATAAAATGTTTCCAATGTGTTTTGAAATTACATTGCAGTGTGATTTTGGGTACCAGAATTTAATATATCATTTTCAAATGAAATTTATGAAACATTACACATAATCTCAAGCACTTCTGATGTACTCCCTCATACTATTATTATAACATATTTATTTGAATATAAGGCGTAATGTTTAATGGGATGTAGTGAGAGGTAACAAATAAGCCATGCGAAAATAAATTATAGTCCCTCCCTCCCACCAGCAGGCTTGGCCCCTTTGACCAAAATTGTGATTGTTTTTTGGTCAAAGGGGCCAAGATTAGTGGGAGGAGTATATGCTATGAATTCAGTTTATGAGTTATTTTATAGATACAGATTTTCAATGTCATACAAAATTCTGTTATTAAACAAATACATAAGTACATAGTAGAGACTTCTGGTGTTTAATAAAGTCAAAAGACTAAATATAAAAACACCCAAATTCACTTTTTGCTCATTCCTACTTCATAGAGATTTGAGTTACCCGGAAAAGCAGATGTATTCACAACACACCAATGCACTACTAACTTACACAAATATCAGACCTCATCTGCTTCCTCATTAAGTTATAAAGTCTTGTTTTTTCTCCCACTTTTATTAGTTAGATCTGTCTTTATTGAGATACAAGTATACAACAGAGAACATTAACATAGAACAAGTTAATAAGTGTTTTTATATGTTAGAAAGCTTCCACCATCACCAAAACTTCATTCTCCATTTCCTCATCATCTTCCTCCTCTGCTTCCCATAGGAAATGAGCATACGAACCCAAAATCGTACTGCAATGTAATTCAAAATCAAAACAAAGTTATTAAGATTATCCAATCCCAATCAACACACACACAAAAACACAAAAAGGGATGGGGCATACCAGTCATTAGGGGAAAATTGAAGGGCTTGAGTGAAATAATATTCGGCTCTGCCCACATTTCTCTCACTCTCCCATATTAGCTTCCCATATAGAGAAAGCACTTCTCCATCTCCTGGGCTTGCCAAAATCGCCCTTCCATAATACTCTTCAGCTTTCACTAAATCTCTCTCCACCTATATACACATATATTAATTAATCAGTAAACAATAATAATCACAACGAAAAATTCCCCAAGAAATCACCATCTTTGAAGTTTTTGCAATTAAATACCCCAATGAAATTACAGAAGAAAATCACTATATTCAAAGTACTCAAGATTGCTACATATAGTTAATTTATTTAAAATTCGCATAATTGAATGTGGGTGATATTTTAGATTACAAAATTTCAAAGGTCAACCCAAAATCAGAAAAAAATGCAAATACAATTGAATTAAGTAGCAATAATAAACGTACCTCATGCAAGTACTTGCCGTAATTTCTCAACAGCAAAGAGTTGTTTGGATCTGACTTGATCATCTCTATGTAATACGCGCCAATATTATTCGGCTCGGCTGCGCCGCCGTTTCCGCCGCCACCGGACTTCCGGTTCTTGTTCATTCCGCCGCCGCTGCAGTCGTCGTCTTCGAACTCTACCTCGGGTATCCGAGCCGTGCTGAACGACCGGGACCGCGTCTTGCTCGGCGTTTTTGTCTCCGCCCGGATGATGTTGGGCTCGGAGGCGGACCGGCGGAGACTCCGCCGCGACGCCTCTCCATGCAGGGAGACTGAGGCGGCGGAGAGGCGGCGCGAGGTGTGGGTTTGTCTGGGGACTTGGACCGGAATCGTACCGGAACCGGTTCGGAAAAGCATTGACTTCATGGTAGGTTTGAGTGAGTTCACGAGAAAGGAGGGAAAGAGAGTGGAATGTGGAGTGTGATGGTATGATGAGAGATGATGCGCATAGTAGTGATATATATTGAGAGTGCAGCGCAGGATATGAGGAGAAATGTGCGCAGAGTAGAAATGACGCGTGGAGGAGGCGCACGTGGCTGGGCAAGCGGCGTGAAAGAGGGTGGGGCCCACGTGTCATGGAGGAATCGTGATCTTAAAGCTGAGCCACGTGGACATGTTGCGTTCATTGTTGCTTCTTGGACTGTACGGATCTGCCCCCACTCATTACACTTCTCGCATTCTCCATTCTCTATTTTTTAGAGCCTTTAGTTTGAGCGATTTTATTTTGGTTAGAGTTTGAGAGGATTAGTTTATTACTACTCCCTCCGTCCACAATAAGGGTATCATTATTACCCGTTTGGGCCGTCCATAAAGAGTGTATCATCTACTTTTTTTTCATTTTAGTACATAGGTCCCACAACACCATAAATTACATCAAATTTCAATATTTACAAAATTGCCAAAAAAATTTATCCTAGTTTATTAACCTAAAACACACTTTCAAGAATAATTAATCATTTTCCCCACTAATTCCATTAATTACCCAACACAATAAACATATTTACATAACCCAATAACATTCAATTTGGAATTTTTATCGCCACCATCATCATTTCTTTTTTCTACTCCACTTTCGGATATTTCTCTTTAACCCTAGCCACCACCCCCTAATTTCTTCCATCCTTCAAAAATGGTTGAATCATCATCTCCACCTCATGATATTAGCTCATCCCCCAAGCTTTCAAAATCACAGATTTTGTTCGAAACCAAGCCCCCAACTATGGGGAATTAGTGAGTCATCCAAAGAAATTGATGAATCCAGCCTCGATGTAACCCGATCTGTCGTGGAAGAAACTCCTTTGGAATCATTGTCTGATTCACCGAGTAGCCTCGGCGGAGTCGGATCTGTAGTGGAAGAAACTCCTTTGGATGAATCCAGCCTCGATGTAACTCGATCTGTCGTGGAAGAAACTCCTTTGGAATCATTGTCTGATTCACCAAGTAGCCTCGGCGCAATCGAATCTGTAGTGGAAGAAACTCCTTTGGAATTAATGCCTACATCACCAAGCGATGACGAATCTGAAGAATCCCATTAGAAATGGTTGCGTGAGAGTCGGGATTTTTGGAAAATAAATAAAATCTGGTATCTCAAAACACTAGGAATTTTTTTTCCACCTGTTTTGAAGCTACTGCAATCAGGTTTGTTCCTTTTCTTTAACTTAATATATGATGATTTTTAATTAAAAAATTCATGTGTTGTGATGTGTATATAACAAATCTTTTATGAAATGTGGTGGTCCAATTCAACCGTAGGTAATTGTTTGATTAAAAGGTTATGGTGTGATTTAGTATGAGTTAAATTAATGAGCTATATGATGCCTTTTGGTTTGAGGGATGGAGTTGTGCAGAGTGCATGTGATTAATTTATGATTGGGCTGAGCTTTGCATTGATATTTTTACTTTTATCTCTAGCAACCCTTTATGATTCATAATCCTTAATTGAGGGTTGAGATAGAGCAAATGATAATGATGTACGTTTAGTTGAGGCATTATGCAAAATGACAATAACTGTTCAAAAAGTTGAGACATTACAAATATTATCAGAATCATAATCTGATATGGTTTACATGATAATCAACTACTCAAAAATAGATTATGTTGTAAACCTAGCCAAAATATAATACCACCAATTATCTACCTAGTAGCCAAAAGCATGCATTAGAGTCTTGAGATCATATCCAACACCTGTGTTATTCTCAGGTAGCATCGAATATTCCAAGCATTCTTTTATCAGCCCCCTTTCCACTTCAACGCATTCTGGAAGTGCTCTCATTCTAATCAGCCTAGCTTTGTTCATATGAGGAATCTTGTAGTTGTTACTCCCTCTAACCTTCATAATTTCTGAGTAGTATCTTTGCAATGTGAGGAACACATTATTTAGTGTTGCTGCACGAAGTTCTTCAAATGATGTTGTAACATTCTTCATTAATTCATCCACATTCTTTGCAGGCTTATCATCCTGCAATGATTGAATTGCTCGAAAAAAATCCTAAATCATTGATATTCGTATCTGAAGAATTTGGGGGTTGAATAATTAACTTGATATTGAAACCATCTGTAGTTGCAGCCATGATAAAATCTGGATCATTGTGATGTAGGTGTGGTTTGGCATTATCTTGCTGAATTTGTATATTTTTGCTTGATGTTGCTGGCCATTTTGCTTTTATGGCTGGTAAAACCTGAAAAATGTGCTCATTATTAAATGATGAATTCATCCTGATAGCACATAAATATATAAACATAAATCTTAACACAATTTAACCTGATTGATGATACACTCTTTAATGACTTCCTTGTTTATTGAATGAATGAGTTTTGTCTCCAAAGTGCCTTTAACTCTGTTCTTTGAGCTTCTTTTGGCAGGGACCTGTTCAGTGAACGGGAATATGCCAATTTTTCCATCAAAATCGACTGTACCATTACTCTGAATGTGTGGCCTGCTCACCGCACACATGAACATCACTTTGGTGATGTATCTCTTGCTTTTACAGGCCCTATATGGGTCGTCTTCTCCAGGCAATAGATAAAACCTATCTGTTGTTTTAGTGATGAAGAACCACTTTTCATCAATATGCATTGAATTATATGCTATGTTTTCATTTGATGAATCACATTGTAGCTGACTAAGGCTGAATTTTAGCCTTGCTATCTTATTTGCTTCACTAAGCACATGCTTTATAGCACTTGTATGTGGACGCAAGAGTTTCTGCTTAATCCAATTTCCAAGTAAACTTTTCGAAACATCCAGTTTGGATGCCATTTTTCTGATTGATGATCTTTCTAGAACAGTTAGAGATTTAATTCTATCAACATCTGGGAACTTTAAATCCCTATGAGAAATACCTTTTCTTCTTGATGCAAAGTGTACTGCCTCACCTTTCTCTATTTGTTTCTTTGCATTTTTCCAGATTGATCGGATGGTGAAGATGGTAACCTCAAAAATCTCAGTAGCTTGTTTTTGAGCACCTTTTTTGATGTATCCATGCTGAGTGTGTTGAAGCAGCCACTGTGCAATCTTGTTCTTCTCTTCCATCTTCAAGTCTGGAAGAGAAATATGGATACATCAAATGTATTTATAGAATGAGAAATATGGCTCATGAGAAATATGGAATTTGTGATGTATAGTTGTGTTCTCATGACTTGATTAAATGTATTTATAGAATGATTTTGATTTAGAAAATGACTCTGAATTGTGTAATTGGTGGGAAAATTTGAAGCCACTTAATGCAATTTCCCTCCACGATTTTAATGATGTCAGTCTAATTTTATGGTGTGTTTATTTAGTTATTCAGATTTTAATAATGTCAGTTTCTCATTCAATTTAAGTTATCGAAATTTGTTTAATTATAATTTGTTAGATAAATTTGATTAAATCTATTCTTAAACTATTTCAGATTATAAAATTTATTAATTGTGATTCCTTATTCAAATTTAATGAAACGATTTTTAGCATTAAAAAAATAAGATTAAAATTCTATCACATCAATATTAGTGATCCTTTTTTCATCTAAAAAAAAGACATCATACTTTTTCTTAAAACATGTGTCCCTTCTCGACGGAGGGAGTAGTATTTAGTGCCAATGTTTACTTTGCACCATATGCATGGAATGGATGGGATGGTATTATTGATTAATAAAAATAAAAAATTCAAATTATTTTAAAGTTATATTGATTAATTAAATAATTTAAATTAATTTTGAGTTTGTTTTGACATATAAATAATAAATTGTATAATTTTAATAATTTAATAGTTTTATTTTTAAATATTTAATCTTATATTTTACAATTTAAGTTACACACAAAATAAAGACAATTTTATACAATGTATAAAATTTACTTGATTTGATCAAATTTGTGAAAAATTTTAATCAATTCAAACCTTTTAATATGATAGAGGGGTATAAGTATAATTAATTGTCTCTTTTTTCAGTTTCCATTTTAATTATTATTATTATTATTATTATTTTAGAGTTCAATTACTTAATATGAACATTATTATAATTTTTTTTGCCAAAATAACCTCATTAAATGTTTATGAAATATAAGTTTAGACTAAATAAATAAGGGCGGATTAAAATTATTGCAAATAAATTATGTTTTTGAAAACATATTAAATATATTTTTAATATGTGTGAAACTTTAAATTAGACTAGTGAGGCTCGATAAATGGAGTATAATTATTTATTTCTTATATTTTTAATTAATCATTCTTTATTCATAGTTTATCATTTGAATGATTGGTTTTATTTATCATTCCAATTCATGATTATACCATGTATTCATTTGAATGATAAGGAGAATAAGAAGAGATATAGTAATAAATAAGAAAGAAGGAATCGTGAATAGAAAAAGAGAGATTTGTAAAAGCACTTTTTATCAAATTATTTATTATGTTGTTTATGTAACTAAAAATCATAATTCAATAAATGGCTTGAATTAAAACACATTCAATTAAGAATATAAATGGTATGGATACATCGGTTCGGAATAATTGGATAATGAATTTCAAATGGATCGAGTTGCAAGAAATTCATAAGCAAGAGTTCGTAGATCTACTATTATGACAATTATATAGTAAGAAGCTCATTTTTCATTCTTCTCTTCAATAAGTGGCTGGCTAGTTTTCATTTTAATTTATTATCATAGAGAAATAATTTATTTTGGAGTTTGCATTGTTATTTAAAACCACTAGCTTCCTGAAAACCAATAGAATAAATTGTGGATGGACCACATATATACATATTACATAGTGGTTGGTAATAGAGTAATTGCCCATGGAAATGAAGCAAATGGGTTTATAATGAAACAAAAACAAGAGGAGACACTATACATTGTATTGAGGGAACATATTTGTCCACATTCCTATAATCCCTACAACCATCCCGCCTACTTTATGTTGATGCTTTTATACTCACTTCCTCCCCACAATTATATTTTTTTCTTTTTCTTTTTTTGATCGTTACAAGTAACATATCTTTATTACATATAAATTTAAATAATATGTATTTATATCATATTTTATATTATTTTCAACTCTAAACATACACTCTTTAATTATTGTAAAAAAAATAATGTCTCATTTTAGTTGGAACGAAGGGAGTACTACATATTAGGACTCTTCAGACCATCTCTACTGTGAGCATAATTTATTGTGTTCACTACTAATTTGACAATGACATATATCTATATACGAGTTTTTATTATTTTATATTGCATAATATTAATTTATATTCTAATAAATAAATTATAGTGGAAAAATGAAAAATAATAAAAATAATATTAAAATTTTAATTCTTATATATAGTGCATGTCACATTGATGGATGGCGTATTAAACCCAATTGTCGTAGGTAGGTGATATTTTCTTAGCTGATATACATATATAAATGGATTCTAACAATCTTATATCGTGATAAATAAAACACATATGTTGCGAATCATTTTAAATTTTGTTAATATTTATCGAAATTAAATTTATAAAATTATAGAAATTATAAATAGATAGTTATAATTAAATCAACTTACTGCTACGGAGCTAGTTATATTTTGTTCAAGGATTGAAGAGGAGAAGAGTACAAATAATTATTAACAATCCTCATCACCAGGCAAATTTAAGAACACATATATGGTGGATTGAAATTCGAATTTACCGCAAAATAAAAAGTAACAGATCAAGCTTCATGGTGGCTGGAGATTATATATTTGATGGTTGTGTCCTGAATTGCGATCATACTTCTAGAACAGATTGAGATCACTACAATCTGCAAATCAAAGCCAGGTTAAAAATTGAGTTCTCCGTGTAAGAGATTCGGACACCCAAATCAATCTTCAAAATGATTTCTCAATGTATTAATTGAATTTTATATTAATATTTACATAATCTGCTATAAAATATATATTCAACTATTTAGCTGATTCATATTGCGAACTGTTTTTTCTTTTTAATAAATTATTATTTGTATTTAAAATTAAATATTCATGAATTAATAAAAGTCTGATGGCATATTATATTAATTAAGTTATTTATCTGGGAGTGCTCCGATTCATAATTTTAATACTCTCTCTGTCCCACTTCATTAGTTGCACTTTGACCAAAAAGTTCTCATATATTTGATCAAAGTAAGACTAATGAAGTGGGACCGAGGAAGTATTATATATGAAATAAATTTCAAACAGACGAGTTTCTTATATAATAAACCTCTCTAAACGCGTGACGCAGATATAATCAATTTAGACTCGTCAAGATGTGATTCTAAGCAATAACATCCTAGTACTTCTCGTTAAATCAATCATTATTACCCAATGCATTATTGTATAGGGTTGTGAAGAATTCGCAAATGCAAATGCAAATGCATATGTATATATCAAAGTAGTACATAATCAGCTATGTATATTTAATGTTACTTACATAGATTAAGAAATAAATAATTTTCGAGACCTCGATCTTTGTATCAGCACCAAAGAACTTACCTCATTGTGAAACCACACAGTGCGTATATGAAATACATGTATATCAACATAAATGCACCTATATCATTTTAATGGTGAAGGTCAGCTCTCACATCCGAATTTTACTGCAGCCTTTCATCACAAGACAATTCAAGTCTGTCTACCCCATGAACTTTATTCTTCCGAAGAACCGATAGTGTACCTTATGTGATCATCGATTCACCACACATTCTACAATATAAAAAATGTATTTGTTTGTAATAACATAATCAATAGATAATAAATTACAAAGATATGATGAAAGTTTATTTTCATTAAATGAAAGTAAAAATATATATATGTTACAGTACTCAAGTATAAAACATGTGATATCTCAATATAATTTTTTTAACATAAATTACTTACTATGAAGCAACACACTTTTATAATATTGACAATTTTTGTGTTACTTATACATTAACATTTCTTTTCGTTTTCAGATTCCAAATCCATGAAATGGGAAGTCGACCAATATTGACAGAATTGTTTTTGAGACCTACATGTAATTCTTACAAATATTAAAGTTTATTATTTCATTCGCTCTTGAAAAGTATGTTGTGAGATAATTTGTACATATTTTGAAATATCGTAAAATATGTTTTTTAGTGAATAAGAAGACTCATAAAATAAAATATATAGTAAGATTGTAACAATAAGTGTTTTGTAAAATATTACCTAAAGAATATTTTTAATAAAGGATCCAGATAAATAATAAAAATATTTTCTTTTAATGAAAAAGTAAGTATTAATTTGAGTACCACAAGACAATAAAAAACAACTCTAGCTTCAAAAAGTCCAAAAATTCATATTGGTCCCATGCGATCTCACGTGCAATTACTTTGTCTTTGGTGCCGTATGAACTTCGGTTCAACTTTTTCTTTCCTTATATAAAGACAAAAAGTTAAATTACACTTATTACCCATAATCATTGCATGGAAAATATAAAAAGTACAAATATTCAGACATTTATTAAGAGACAAAAAATTTATCTTATAAGATACTCTCTCCGTCCCAACTAACTTGGGGCGTTTTATATTCAAATGGTGGAGTATTTTAATGAAACGCCCCAAGCTAGTTGGGACGGAGGGAGTACTTATTAAGGGACCGAGGGAGGGAGTATGTTATAATTTTTTATTTCTTTATTTTTTGTTCTTGTTTTTAGAAGAGTGCATACTTGAATTTTAAAATTGGGGTACAACCGTACAACTCCACAATCAAAGTGTTTGATACGAGTGAATAGTGTAGTGATAATTAATATGAATAGCGTTTAATAATTTATTTGGTAGATTCTTTTAAAAAATAAGATGAAGAAGCATAATAAATAATTTTAGCTATTGTTCCAGTCACACAAATAATCTGATCAAAGTGGTGTGATTATTAATATGTGTTCAACAGTAAAATAGTAACAGTCCCTTAAGATAACTCACTTTTTCTACCAAACTATAGATGAAGCCAGATTAATAATCTAATCCAACTTCATCATCCATATCAAACACACTCTTATGATGTGAATTTAGTAATTAACTGAGGCGCATATGGTTTTCGTAGTTTAAAATGATAACTCGTTCTTGCAATATGATATTAAATTCACATAAATTAAGAAAAGTTCATTAAGAAAATTGCAACCTATTGGCAAATAAATCACAAATTTTAAACTAAATTAGTACATCCACTTGTGTGATGAATCGAGATAAATATATTATTGAATTAATATTTCTAATGAACAAACAAATGAATCTAAGGACAATTGAAAACAGAGAATACACAATGTTATATATTTTGGAATACTTCTTTATACACAACATTTGTGGTAGTAGTACCATCTTTTTTTCATCATCGGGAATTTAAACCTTAAGTTGATCATGACTTCATATTTTTTATATAGCAACACACAATTTATAATGTGTGAAAATTGGCCTTGACAAGAATAAACCAACATGAGAAAGTGACTCTCATTGACTTATGTTGATCGTCATTGTGTAAGACTCAATTAGAGAAAATTGACATTGTTCAAACTTGAAAGGCAATCTCGGATCAACCAGATCAGTAAAAGACGTTCTTGGAATCTATATCTCTTTATTTGCATTATGTCTTGTAAGGATTTTTGTTTCCAAGATATGATTACTAAACTTTGTTATCTGAAGGAACCCGAATGAGGAACTCGCTATTTGCGTGATTCACAGTTGTAATAAATAAATAATCATGCAATTCTATACGCAAATACCACATAAATAAGAAGATATAAATGCTGAATAAATATACCTTCTCCATTATTCCACCGCTTGAGGCGGATGATTTAAATTGTCAGCTACGAACAACAATCCGCTCCAGGAACTCAAACCGAACCCGACCTTTGAGATTTCTTGCCTATTACCCTCAAATACAGACCGACTATCTTGTGGAGGATAATCCATTGAATTTTATCGAAACAGGAGGGATTCAAAATCGCAGTGTGGAATATTGCTTGATTTCCAAAATTGCAGAGTGTTTTTAAACAATGTTGATTGATTTCTACCCTAGACAAAGTAATGAAAACCAACCATGCCCCCCATCTTTTTTTTATAGATACGTTGTGCGCTAGGTTAGGGTTTCAAAAGGGAATAAGCATGCACCTTATTGTGGTCCCGAATGAGCAGATGTTGGTGTAGGGGAGGGGAGGGAGGGTGGGGGAAGGATACATCAACTACAACTTTTTCCGATTTCTTGCAAGTGTTAAGCAACAAATTAGCTGATCACAAAGCACAAAAAGCGTGCGACATGTTGTCCAACAACTTTTTCCGATTTCTTGCAAGTGTTTGATCTAGATCGTGTTATGACCTTACAGATAATGTAAGAAACATAATGTGTGGAATGTGGTGGTTAATGAAGTTGTAAGAAAGCAAATTACCGATTAAGCAATATCACAGATTAAGATGACAGTTATAATGCAATAATCAAAGCTGTAAAATGCAGTAGTAAGAACACAAGTATTTAGCGTGGTTCGGGAAGCCCTCTACTTCCACGGACTATCAACCGACAACACACTTCACTAATTGTGTAAAACTTATTACTTCTTTAGACTAGCAGAGAACTAGTCGCAACAACAAATCTAAACTGGTGTTCTGTTAGACAGGTTCTGTGTTTTAGAAACACAGAAGATGAATCAGATAGTTATGTTCTGTGAACGTGATCTGTTCTCACAGAAGGAGATACAGATTGTGCGGAATGTGGTGGTTAAATTTGTTGCTCAAGTTATGAAAACCTTTTGATTAAGCCAAGTGTTCTTTAAGTTTCAGTTTGCAGAAGATGCAATATCACAGATAATATGATGTTGATAAATGAAAGAGTGTAAATGCTGTAAATAAGAACACAATGTTTAACTTGGTTCGGGAAACACCTCTACGTCCTCGACTATCAACTCGATAGTAATTCACTAACTTGTGAAAATGACTCCTCGCTTATTTAGACTAGCAGAGAACCAGTCACTACAAGAAAGTCCAAACTTGACTTGTGTAGTGCACGAAGAAAGTCGTGATGTATGACTTATTGAGTTTTACAAAGGTGAGAGTTCTTCCTTAGTCTGGAAGGCTAGAGGAAGATAGAACTAAAATTACAGTGCTTGTATCCTAAATACAATTTAGTTCTAAGTGATGTGTAAGATCTAACTTTAGATAAATCTAGTGTTGTTAAGATATGAGATTCTAGATAGCAGAAATTGCTAAGTGATGTGAATGATAGCGTTGAATGCTTTAAACATTTATGTCACTCCCCGATCCCGAGGGACGGCGCACGCGCCAGAGCGTGACCGGGGGGAAAGAAAAGAAGCGGGGAAGAAAGGGGGACATGGAACGTGTAATCATGATAGAAGAATTATCCTTGAAAAATGGACAGTAACTCGTTTATAACTAGGACTAATCTGAATGGGGGAAGAGACAAATAAATCCACCAGTAGATATAGTCAATAATGATGTCATGATCAATGAACAATCGGATGCAAAGAGATGCAATGAAAGACAGGGTTGGAGATTATAGCTCGTTACATGGGAGCGGTAATCCAGAATCCCAAGCGGCCAAATCATTCCAACTTGGCAGCGGAATACATAACATGACAGTTTACAACAACCATTGCCTTAGCCTTGCACGACACCACCAACCGCTCATTCTGCAAAACAATTTGAAAACATTTTGCAGGACTGAGTATTAATGTACCCCGTGGGTTATGCCATTTAAAAACCTTTTTGCGAAATCATTTTCTGAAAAGGAATATCCATGCTTGCACAGTATCACATAGAAAGTTTTAAAACAGAAATGTCATTCTATGCATACCAAAACCGTTGAGATCTCATTTTCCTTGGCTCAATATTGACATTAGATACCCTTCTATAAACATATGGGGACAACCCATAGAGGTCCATCATTTACGTCCTTCATCAGTAGAGAACTTTTACCCAAACTGACTTCACTCGAGAATATATGGGGACAGCCCACATAAACCCACGTGTACACTAACCATGTGCCAGTGCGCTAACATAGCACATGATCCGATCGTCATGCTTGAGGGATCACTTATCCAATAAGGAGCAAAACATTTTAACATGGACTTCCATTTTGATTTTCATAAATATCAGAGCTTAATAACTCAAAAATACATTTGAAAACACATATACACCCACCTGTCAGCAAATACCTATACCATGTGATAATAGTAAATTTTTCAAACGTCTCATTCGCAATCGTAAATACCTGACAATTATATGGAACAATATTTGGCCTCAAATCCCAAAACGAAATGCGATAAAGTAAAAACGAGGAATCGGTGGCTTTCTAGGTCTTCTAAGATTATTTTGGTAATACCCGGGTATTCAAATCAACTTGGCCCAGAAGGCCAAAATACTCAGGACATTATTCCCTATAGGAATATGTAAAGATATTTTTAAACATGCAACTTTACCTCGAAGCTTACTCGAGAAGATTCGTAGTCTTTTTCAGATCTATGAAAATTGGACCAATGAAAATTAATGAAATCTCTTTCATAAAATTTTATATTTTTTTCTCTACATGCACTATAAATTTTATTGAAAAATGATAGACCGTGAATATTTTTCCTTTAGAAAAACATGAAATAATACAATAAATCATGACATGTCGATCTTAATCGGGGTCCAAATCTAAAATTCAATACGGCAGAGTAACAGATCTTATGGTCAGAAACTCAAAACCTTAAGGGATATTAGCCGTCTGATAGACCGATAGTCATGAACAAGAAAATGAATGAAGAAGAGAACGAGGGGAGAAAGTATGAAGATGACGGTATCAGAACAATGGAGGCGGAGACTTGACGGCGGCTGAGCCACTTTTGTCAAGCTCTATGCCTACCTTCGACCTTACCCTGACGTACTTTGACTTGAATTTATCTTCAATTCTCAAACTCGCAGAACCTCGATACATGAAAGTGATAAAAGGAGAAAGAGAGAAGAAAAGAAACAATGAAACATTAGGAGAAGTGCTTCTTCTTCTTCCGTTGAAAATGAGCAATGAGTTCTCGGCTGATCACCCCTATATATATTGCTAAATTTTGATTATTTTAATATTATATTTTATTATTATTATATTATTATTAATGTTTTAACTTTAAAATGTCGTAACTTCTGCACACGACCTCCTTTTCAAGTAAACCTAGAGTCAACATCTCCCTTTCTTAATACTCTACACAATGACTATAATATTGATATAGTTTCAGTCATGCATGGAAAAACTAATTTTTATACGACGTGTTTAAACTTCAAAAATCCGTAGCGGTTACGTACGATCTCCTTTTTGGGAAAACTTAATGCCAACATTTTTCTTTTAAAAAATCCTACAAAATGAGTATACTATTGACATGCTTTGACTTATGCATGAAAAGTTCGATTTTTAAAGAAACGTTTAAAAAGTTTCACCGGGTGCCTAATTCATATGATAGGTCCTAATAGGGTATAGTCTCTTCCTAAAATATTTAATTAGTCGTAGTAAGATAGCTAAAATTTATTAGGAAAATTCGGTGTTGGTCTCGAAAGAGCAAGATTGGTGTATGGGGGGGGGGGGGGGGGGGGGGAAATACACTAATTTTAAACCAGTTTTGAATGCAAGAGTATGAAGAAGATGATAAAGAAGTAAATAAGAATTAAAGAACGCAAGTAGTTAACGTGGTTCGGGATAAACTTTCCCTACGTCCACGGCTCGATCAGATCTAGATCGAAAATCCACTAACTTTATCCTTTATTTTTACTTGTTGAGTACGAGCCACAAGAATTATCAAACCTAGATAATTTCTTGTCATTGCAAATCTTCTTCTAAGATTGAAAACTACAATTTAGGATTACAACTGGATCAAATCAAGATCCTAACTTTGAGTTTTGTAAAAACATTTTCCAGAAAGTAAACCTTCAACAACAGTAAACACTACAGAGAATTCTTAGATGGATGGAAGTGTTTTTGAACGTTGAGAACTTGAAGATTTTAGCAGAGTAATGGCAGTATAATAGCTTGAATTCTCGTTACCCTTTCTGGAGGTGAATGTGGTATATATAGGACCAATGCAGGAACTATCCGTTGGAGAGGAAGAAGTCCTTCCTCTTCGCATTAATGGCTGCATTAAATGCATGGCAGTGTTGTTGATACACACGCTGCCAAATGAGAGTCTTGTTCCACCTTTCACGCGATTTTCCAGTGTATTGTCATACTGGGAATGATTCATCGTACTGCAAATTGATATTCTCGTACTTCATTCCTTAAAGTATGTTGCTGATATGACAATACACCAAGTGGTTGACTTGTGACAAATTTAGGTATGTCGGCAGTCCACCATAGTTACTGTGAGGAATAGCTCGTTCTTGATAGAATAACAGGTCGCTGTACATCAGATGTTCCTCCATAAGTTAATTGGTTTGGTTCCCAATTAACACATGACTTTATGTAGAACACTTCATATTTGGAGATAGAGGAATGAAATGATGAGCAGGTCGTTTTTGATAAAAAAAAAATGACTTGTTGCTTATCTCGTCAGCGAGCTGCTAGAAATTTTAATTCTAGCTGATCATCATCTTGTAATGTCTTCCAAGTATAAAAGTATTATATCCTAGTTACAGCTTGATAATAAGGATAAATAGTTAACTTATCTAGTTGTTCCTTTTACATGGTAGCTGTTTCTAAAGTCTAGAAAATACAAATCGTTATAAGTAAGTTTGAAACTTCAAACCACTTTTACATTCGTGATCTGTAAAAATATATTCTAGATATCAAAAACCAGAACAAGTAATGAAGACAGCGAGCTGCAAGAATGAGAGGTAGGTCGTTATTTTTACTAAAACGATCTGCTCAATAAAAGACTCGTTGTCTATACAATTTAGAAAATACTTGTTATCTTAGTAATCATTGTGTCCAGGAAGGCTTTTAGAAGAATAATACAGATCGTTAAATGAAAAACGATCTGCTTCTTTTAATGACTTTCCTTAAAAGATAACAGTGACTACCTGGTTTTCTGAGATCATAAAAACGACTAATTGTTGTTTCGATAAACATCATAAAAAACACAAATAAATTTGTGGGGTTCCCAACATTCGGGGTATTACAATTTGAGAGCTTGAATTTCTGCAGAGTTTGATTACTTGAGAATCTGTAGTTGTTGTAGAATCTCTTGTAGATTATTTATAGTGTTCGACTCCTCGAACTAGCCATTGAAAAGCTTAATCACACGAACTAGCCGTTGAATCATACTCCTTGTCAGTCATGCGTCCTTTGTTACCATTTATAGTATGGCTGCAGTTCCCAGTATTCAAATTCTTCTACCAGAATAAGTATATGAGAATGAAGCCTACGTGACATTAAAGTGTACTGAGAGACAGATGACCCATTTAGGTAGACCATCTGTTCTTAAGCATCTCACAGAATGCCTCAAGTTCTGTGTGCAGAACATATCATTTCATGATCTGTTAAAAATAGACAATATCTGGACAAAATGTTTCCTACGTTCCGTGTCATATACAGAATGACACCTTCATTCTATCTTGAAAGTCCTCCATAACTAATATGATGCTCTATAAATACATAACATGACTCATGTTCTGCTTCTTTACAATTCAACATCTTAACTATTCTAAGTCTAGTATAGAATACGGTAGGACCAGAACGTGACTCACGTTTTGTTACTTTACATTGTAATCTGTTAACTAGCTAAGAATTAATGCCTAAGTCTAAGTTGATCTCCTATAGACAAATCTTAACACAGATCTTAATATCTTCACAATACAAATCAACTCCATACACAGAACACACTACGATCTGTATAGGTAAAACACTTACGTAAAATCTAAGTGTGTGTTTCGACAACCATCATCCAAACTATTACCCGGGATTCCCAACACATAGCAATTTTCGGTCTCTTGTGATCGACTTATTCATATTTACAGTGTTGTTCGTAAATTTATCATTCCCTCATCGTTTCTTTATTTCACTACCAACTCATGCCCCATGGAACCTTTCTTTAGGAAATAGGGTCGTTACACCTAACTTGTTAAAATTAAAATTATTTTTAAAAAATTATATATCAAATTAAAGTTTTTATTGTAACATTTAATTTAATATACATATTACATATGTTTTTACTAACAAAATATAATTTTTTTACAAATAAAATATAAATAATAAAAAGAAAAAAAATGGTTATTTTTTATTTTTATAAAGATTTTAAAGGGGCAATACCCAAAAGTAGCCAATTTTCAAACCAAAAAGTAAAAAATAGCCACTTGTAAAAAAAAAGAAAAAAAATAGTCACTCTTACCCTAATACCCCGCCATAATTACATGACTCGTCATAATTACATTACCAAAATAAAGTCATGCTTGTGTAATTACATGGGTAATTGTGGGGATGAAATTACATGAGCACAACTGTTATTTGGTCAAACTTGTGTAATTACATGTGTGATTGTGAGTTGAAATTACACGAGCATGACTGTCTCTTGGTCATGCTCGTGTAATTACATGTGTGATACTGGAGATGAAATTACACGAGCACGACTGTCACTTGGTCATGCTCGTGTAATTACATATATAAGTATGAATATAAAATTTCACGAGCACGACTGTAGCTTGGTCATGCTCATGTATTTTTTGGATTTTTTTTAAGACATGATAAAGGTGATGGTATCAGTGGCAGCGATGGCAACGACATCAATGACGGCGGCGACAGCGACGGTAGCTGCAACAGCAACAACAACCGTGGCGGCGACAATGTAGTAGCTGATTTTTTGCAAAGAAATATGAATTTTTGTTAAAATAGCGAGTGTCAACTTCAAATTCATTTAATTAGGTTCTATAAGGTTTATAAAGTAAATTTACTGATTATTTAAATAACTATTGTTTACTAATTTCTTTGAAAAGTGGCTAGTTTGGTATATTAGCTCATTTTTAAATGTGATTAAATTTTTTAAATGTGATTAAATTTATAATTATTCATTTAAACTATTAATGTTATTAAAGTTTAAAATATTATATGTATAATTATTGGTACGAGTTTGGCGCTAATTTAAAACTATGTGGTACATGTTTCAAACCCGATCGAGTACAAATTTATATACTGAAATTCGTATCCAATCTCGATATTCTTCTCACCCCCCCCCCCCCCCACTATACTTTAAAAAATTAATAATATAGCTCAAATGTTGTAGCCCTAATTAAAGCATTTCATCAACACTCATTATTGATATGTTTTGAGGATGCGAAACCATAATATATATGTATATATGATATTAAAATGTGCTTACGCTTTAATGTTTATTGATGCTTAGGTACTTATACTTAGATAAACTTTACAAAATGGTTAAGTATAAGGACAAATCGATGTAAGACAGATCGTGTCCATAGGAGCTATATGTGTTCTCAATAGTAGATCATCTAACTTGTAAGATCAGGTTGAGTTAACGACTTGTGTCATAGAGCTTGATCTTATTTTGTCTATCTATTAGAAGAGAGATCAACCTGTAAGGCCAGATTAAATTAACGATCTGTGCTATAAAGATCGACCTTGTTATGTACTAGGTTAAGTCAGAATGTGAGAATAGATCGATGTAACGATATGTTCATAGGACTAACATGATCTATCTAAACTTAGTTTTTATAACATCTAATTTATCGCACAACATGCCAGCATTCTTACCAAGAAGCAGATCGATAGACAGATCGAGGGACAGATCGATGGAAAACCACTACATGCTGAAATCAACCTTGTATAAAACAGGTTGACATCGACCTAGAGAAACTAACTGCAATGATGTAGATCGATGGACAGGTCGATAAGAAGATCAAGAAGCAGCGCGATAGAATCAACCTTGTATCAAACAGGTTGACATCAAGCTGCATAAGAAGATATACAAGGGACAGCTCGATACAAATGACCTGTGTCTAGTAGGTCGATCAACAACTACTCAAACGAGCTGCAATGTGAGATGGACAACAAGTTGTGCAATAAGAAGCTTAAGACAAACGATCTATGTATAACAGATCGATCAACAGATTGATAGAAGATCGATCTATTTTTCATAGGGAGTAAGCTCAATGGTTATTGGATACAACCTGCTCACGTACAGGTTGTTTTAATCCACCTGTTCTTAGGAGATCCAAACGAGTTGCTCATCCCAGATGGAGGAAGCTAGAATCTACCTAAATTAATAAGCTTACTTGTTCTATGCCACGTCAACATCCACGTAGGACAAACTCCAACGGCTAGAAGTACAGTCAGCAGCCAACGGTCAAAAGAGCATTTAATGCTTACTGCAAAAGCTGCAAAGACTTCCAACGACTATAATTCAAATATGCCTATAAATACTTCAAGTCTTTTTCAGAAATGGTATGCATGATTTTGCCAGAAAAAGCTTCAACGCCATAAGATTCTCTCTCTTGTTCTCCATAGATGTATTCAACACTAGATATAAATAATATACATTCTTAAGTGTTGTAAATTAGAGAGAAATCATCATAATTTTGAAGATAAAACCGCTAGAACTTATCTTAGATTTGAGCCTTCAAAGCTCATAGTTCAAGCTTCCTCCATAACCAAAATCTTGGAGGAAGAACGATTATAAAATTGAACTCAGATCTCGTACTCGACGAGTTTAAATAAGAGAGTTGTAATCTCGTACTCAACGAGAATAAATAAGTGAGTTTTGGCTCGTACTCAACTAGGATAAGTAATCAAGGGATCCAAGATTAAGGGATTCATCGATCTAGCTTTGATCAATCGTGGACGTAGGGGGTTTCCCGAACCACGTTAAATATTGTGTATTCTTTTATATTTTGCATTGCATTTCTTTGATTCTTTGTTTATTACTCACTAGTGAGCTTATCTAATTAAGTGAGCCGTGCATCTTGAATCAATTTCTTAAAGAACATTCGATATAAACAAAATATATTTTCTAAGTGTAAGAGTAGCCAACAAAATATACACAGCTTCCGCACACAATCTGTGGTTGGACAGATCGTTTGGTATGCTCCATCTAGCTGCCAGTCTATCTACTCCTTGACAGAGTATTCACGCTCTGTGTTGAGAACTTACTTGAGTAGCTGGATCTCGCTCTACATCAGAGGAGATCGACTGCTATTCCAAGCGAGCTGTTCTGGTATAAACAACGAGCTGTTTCTCAACCTGTTGTTCACAGTCAAACGCGAGAAAGTTGGATTGTGGTATATTCTCTCCCCACCCCCATACACCACACCTGTTCTCCCGGGACCCAACAAGTGGTATCAGAGTGGTTCAACCGACCACTGTATCTTTTACACGGGTTTCCAACCTGCGTGGTCAATTGAATATATCCTTACTTAGAAAATTATTTTTCATCTCTTACTGCATTTTGTTGCATATGGATTCTCATCTTCTCAGGTCTTGTAAAAACTTCTCCATCGAAGGCTACAATGAATGAAGTTACATAATTGAAATGTGTCTACGAGCTCATCATGTGCAAATGTGGGACATTATCCAAAATGGACCAATCATTATCTATGAAGATGGAGAAGAGCGGACAACAGGAGACCAAGCTGGAGTGAAAAAGTTTAAAGATCCCAAACGCAAGAAAGTTGGATTGTGGTGTATTCCCCTGTAAAAACCCGAAAAAAATAATCCCTAATTATCAAGTTTAAGATATTTAGTTATAAATTCCTCTCTTGGAGATTCTTATATATATATATATATATATATATATATTATTGCTTAACTTCACGTTTAAAATTTTTATACGTCATTACAATAGATATTTAATTGCGTTGCATTAGCATTCATAAATTTTAAAAACTTGCATAATTTCTATTAAATAATTGTGTTCTTAATTTTATATATGTGAAATTATCATGCCTTTTTATTCCAACTTGTAATGCTTAAGGAATTAAATATAATTATGTACCTACATGAATCAAGATTATATGTGTATATATATGTATATATTCTTAGTGTGCTTGCATGCATGAGTATAATATAAATGTGCATAAATATATATATATATATATATATATTTATTTATTTATTATACATTATTTATCTTTTTGGATTCTCCAACAAATATATGGAAAACATTATTTATCTTTTTGGAATATATGGATCCTAGAGTAATAATTGTTAGAAGCAACTAAGCAAGTCTTAGTAAGCGATTAGTGAAATTGAAAGATATTATATCCTACAAACCCTTCTTGGAAACCTCTCACATTCACCATGTAAGATAACCCAAAAACACACTCTTTTCCTATCCTCTACACTCTTCAAGGCAATCATTCTCTCTTACAACTCTCGCACTACCTCTCTCTCTCCCCACAACCTCCATTGAAACACTCTCAAGCTCCAAGTACTCATTCCTCCATTGTTGCACATCAACACCATCCTCACATCACTCTACTCACCACCTAAAAACTTTCTACATCCTTGCATTGCTTCAACCATGTAGGAGGGAGGAAGATCCACACTTCAAGCTCTTCCAAGTTCTTATATCCCTACCTAGAAAGGTAGAACTCTTTCTCATAGACTTCTTTGTTCTTTTGAAGTTGAGTATGGTATATAAGCATATAATACTTCTATGTCTCATACTTTTGTCTTAAGATGATATATATATGTTTTCCAGAGATATAATCTAAGAAAAATCGGATCTTTAAGGTTTTAAGTGAGGAAACATGAAGAAGATATAGTTGAAACCTGCAAATCTGCCGATTATCTTTCGATATAAGTCTCTGCATATTTCGTATTGTTAACTTCTCCATTTATTTTGAAGATTTTTATATGAAAACCTTGCTATGTGAACTGTATATATAAAAAATTTTAGCTTAATCTAAGTTCATATGGTATTATTTTAAAAAAATACATGAAGTAGCTCTCTCAACTGTGAAAATTTGAAAATATAGCACGTGCCCTTATTTTTAGATAACTTATGTAGCTTGTTTCGACATGATTTACTTATCCTTTTATGATGAAAGTTTGTTCATAGATAGATTGCTATGTGAATATTAATACGGTTAATTTTCATAAATTTTATATAATTTTTTTGATTTTTGAAAAATACTTGAAGATGACTGTTTGAAGTAAAAACCTTTATTAATGGTGACACTTTGTATCCTCAGTTCATGTTGTATCCTCAGTTCATGTGGTTTTAGAAGGTGTAATTTATGTTTCAAATTTTTTGGTAATATTAGGATATGTATAGAGTAATCATACCAAGTTTTAGGAAAAACTATATTTGTTTGATATTTTTAATAAATCCCCTAAAACCATTGCATGAATCTTAAATGTTTTTCTCACATAGCAGAACTAATTGTCTCCGTTCATAGCATTTTATTAATCTTCTTTGGTTGAAATATTTACATACCCTCCTTTACTATACATGTACCATATCTGTAAGTTTTAAACACTTTCAAACAAGTATAAATAGTTTTAAAGGATTTTACAAAATGACAGCCCGTAAGATGACTGTTTTGGACAGACCTTAGTATACCTTCAATAACTTATGTCTCACTTAATATTTTTAACTCTAGTTTTTTTTAAATAAAATTAGACTTCAGTGGCTTTCTTGATTGATACATTAGAGTCTCTAGTTACATATTAGTCGATAGTTATAACATTTCAAAGTCTACTGATTTATATGATCAATCTGTTTTAAACTTGTTCATAAAAGTATTATACTGTCTTTACCTTAAATTATGTTATGTGTTTCTTTTGCAACATACTGTGAGATGTTATGTGTATATGATATATGTGACATAAATTCCTTGTATAATTACTAGATATAATTTCATTTTATGAGTTGTATATATGTAAATGGTTAGGTGTTATCCCTTAAATCATTTTAAATTAAGTTATAGATTCATATGTACTTAAGTTTATGAATAATATTAAACTTGATTATGTGTTTACATGATTTATATGACTACGAGCATCATGCGTATCACGAACATTAATTTTCAAAATTTATGAAAATATAGTTATAATTAATTGCATCATTTATAAATATTTCTAATATATATATATATATATATGGATGGGTTAGTATGAGAACCAATATCTAGATGGGAATTAGGAAGCAATCACATCCATTGATTTTTATAAATCGTAGAGTCTAGATGCAATATCTGTATTTTATTAAGTTGATTTTGTATTGCTACTATTAATTAATAAGGGTATATTAGGCCATATCATACTCCTAAATCTAATCTTCCTAATTATGTACTTATTCTCTTACTTCTCCCCCAAAATAAAGCACATGGTCTTTTAACAATCATTCTCATATTCAATATTAATTTTTGTGTTGATTTAGTTTATATTATTACAATGTAATTCTTATTGTATAAATTAAGAGGGATTCATGTATGTTTCGTAGGATTGTTACTTTTTTTGGAGAAGTTAATGTGTGAGCATGCTTTTTACTAATTTATTCATGCTTTTTTATTTTGTTAATGATGCTTCTTTGTGCATTTCCTTTTATGTTGTTATAAATTTCATTTTTAATTAATTTAATCCGGTGTCATTTTAATTTTTTGTTATTGCTTTTTCTTTAATATTAATAATGATCACATGCACCTGCATTTTTAATAATATAATAATATTTAATTATTTATGTAATGCTATTTTTCAAGTATTATTTTTTTTAATATTGATGTATGGTTCAATAACATATTTTTTATTCATGTTATCATACTTATTTATTTATTTAATAATGCCTTTTTTGAGCATGCTTTTTTATTAATTTATTCATGATTTTTTATTTTTATAATGATGCTTTTTTCTACATTTCCTTTTATGTTGTTGTATTGTATTTTTAATTAATCTAATCATTGTCATTTGAATTTTTCGTTATTGCTTCTTATAATATTAATGATCACATGAACATGCTTCTGTACTAATATAATCATGTTAATTATTTATGTAATGATATTTTTCAAGTATTATTTTTTAATATTGATGTATGTTATGTGGTTTAGTAACATGTTTTTTATTCACATTTTCATGCTTATTTATTTAGTTAATGATGAAATCTCTGTGTTTTAGTAAGTTGATTCTCTATTGCTACTATGAATTAACGTTTCAAAGATTGATGTATATGAAATTGATCCCTTAATAATAGTTGGTAGAAAGAGAATACATTTGGTATCACAATACTATCCTTATGTAGCTTTAAATGATGATTTAATATAAATAACACTCTATTTTGTATCCATTGATTTTTCTTAAATGAAGGGTTATGATATGTTCTTAGTTCTTACATGGAGATGTGTTCTCATATAAACGATTTCCTATATATATATATTAGACACTCTATTTGTATCCATTGATTTTTGTCAAAAAAATTGGGAGTAGGAATAAGATATAGGGATAACTTGTATGATTAACGTCTTAAATCGACAGACAAGTTTTGTGAATGATTATCACCGAATAATTAATAGGTAGATGATAGAATGATTAGACATTAACTTTATGAAGCATTAGAAGTGCTTAAGGTTGGAGAATGGATTAGCAACTTTCGATTTGTACTCAGCCATAAGATTCATCTTGTAAGGTCTTATCGATGAATATCATCCATCATCTACAATGGAATGTGAGCTCTATACATCAGTGACAGGTGTGGGTCTATTTACAGTACAATATTTTGAGTTAATAAGCTCGAACTGCTTTTTATGAAAATGTGAATTTATATGCCAAATGATTTTATTATGCTCATTTGTATCCTATATGTGATGGATCGGTATTACCATACCCATTGATTGATGTTGTCAATGATGTAAGTTAACAATTGTGCCTTGAGCCGAATCGGGCCAAGGTAGTGTACACGGAAAGTCCGGATTGGGTGAACTTGGCCAGGTTCCCCGGTCTTGGCGAAAGAGGATTATTCGCGGAAGACTTCGGGTTTCCCCGTCTAGTCGCAATGAGGAACACTGTGAATGAGCAAAGAATGATGACGAACTCGATATGATGATAAAATGTATGTTTTCATGTGTGTATAGTGGGCTTTCGTTTTAAAACGTCATGCATCATATGGTTGGACATGTAATATTCTTTAAATGAAGATTTATATTATTTTTTACTGAAAAAATCGGGCAACGACTCACACTGAGTAGACTAGTACTCATCCCAAAATATTTTTCAAATGTTTTTACAAGTTTTAGGAGGACGGTGATGAGCTGATGACGAGGTGGGCCTCATCGAGTGTCTTATTCATTAATGTTGATTATCAAGGTGATAGTAATGTCATATTGATATTTTTGGTTGTCATTTGGTTACACCTTGTGTATTACCTTTTATATCCAAACTCATATCCTTATCATGTTGGCCGTCAATAGAAAACTTTCAACTTTCGATCCTATTTATTTCAATGTTTACGGTTCAATGTCTTCATACATTGAACTCGTGTCGTATCTAGAGTGTCCAAATTCCCGAAGTTTACCCTTCTTCAATTCATATATTATTATTTATTCTATTAACAATATATTCAATTTTTTATTTCATTTAATCTCATATTCTGCATAGCCCCCTTCTGTCGGGACGTTACATTCCCCCTGCCCCCAACACCACATACCACACCCCACACCTGCTCTTTCGGGACTCAACAACACATAAAAGGGCAGATCTGCATAGTGATTCATCTCAACAACATCATTCTACGATTTCTCTAGTTCATCAAACAAGTTATTTTTATAGTTTGTCTATAGCAAATATTTTTTTAGTATGTTTGTAATTGGTATAATAATATTATATAATATAATACAGAAATATGAGGTTTGATAATTTTTATATTTTATTTATTTTAATTTAAT
>JAPKLX010000013.1:4061245-4079397 GCA_026898415.1 Leonotis leonurus
AAATATGAGGTTTGATAATTTTTATATTTTATTTATTTTAATTTAATTTATGAAATAAATATTAAAATATAGCTTAATTAATAAATCATAATAAAAAAGTGAGAATTAATAAATTTTAATTAAAAAATTATTATTTATGAATATGACAATCTGTCATGCCGAGTAGAGCTGACAAAAGAGGCCCGAGTCTATAGGCCCACCAAAAAGTCCGAGGTTTGAGAGGGTTTGGACTTGAAAAAAGAAGACCCGAAAAAAATGAGCCTACAAAGCCTTCCCCAAAGTTGCCTTTAGCCCAATGGGCTTTGGACTAAGAAACTCGAGATTTTCGGGCTAAAAAGTCTGTCCGATAGTGTAGGATAAAACATTATTTTTTACAATTGTTATTGAATTTAAATTATCATTCTAATATTTATTTTGTATGATTTTGATAGCTAATGAATAAAAGATTTTAAAGTTTTTTTATTATTTATTTTTGAATTGTTATATAATTCAAATTATGATTTTGTGGTGTTTATATTTTATATTTTTTAATTATTTATTAAAAAATTAATTAACATGTAAATGTATTAATTGCATAGTTTTATTTTACGTTAAAAATGTCAAATTTTCAAAAAAAAATATTTTAAATAAATTAAATTTTGGATTCGCCGAAGAAAATTCCACTCGCCCGGAATTAAATTAGGCCTCACATTTTGAAGTTCGAAAATATTGAACGAGTCTCAAAATTATGAAAAGCCTGTTGGGCGGGCGTGGGCGGGCCCGCCTCGCTCTTTGGCCTGTTCTAATGCCGAGTAACTTTTTTGTGATTTTCATCCTTTGGGTACTTTCTTAAATAGATAATTAAGTATAAATTTCTACAGTTTCTTAAATACTTCTAAATTCTAATTGGTGAATTGCTGGGTTTGCCGCCTCTCTCTACAAAATATATGAGGGATACCAAAATAACTCAACACTTTAAATATTTCCATTTCTTTTCATTTCCAGACTTTATTCTTTCTATTCTCGTGACTCTAAAATGGACTGATTTAGTTAAATGTTTGTTTTTTTTTATTCCTCACTTGTTTCATAAGATGGTTTATTTGATGCTTTTTACTAATTGCTTGAGTCTATAGAGATCAACAAAGTTCATGTTTGACTCCCACTATTTTTCAACTAGATATAGATATATTTAAATTTCTATCAATGAGCATGCATTAATTTGTTTTTAAATTGGTGAGATTTGATAAAAAGGACTAGCACAGTAATTTTTAGGGGTGAGCATTCGGGTATTTGGTTCAGTTTTGTCAAAAACCGAACCAAACTAAATTATAATTTGGATTGAAAAAAATAACCAAACCACGCCAAAAAATCAAATTAACCAAACTAAAAGAATCAAATTTATTTCGTTTTTGTTCGGGTTAGTTCGGTTTATCCAAATATTTTATTTAGTAACTAATTTCGTTCAATTTTAAGAATAACTAATTTTAAAATCTAATGATATATATATATATAATAATAATAATAATAATAATAATTTTTATGTACTAAAAAAATAAGTTTTAACTTTAACAAGTTTTAAATTAAAATTTATAATAAAAAAAAATCATAAATGCAATTTTAGTATTTTTCAAATTTTAAAGAATAACAATTATTACATAATTTATTAAATATTATAATTCTATTTGTTTGAAATCTAAAAAAATTTGAAATATTACATTTACTTTCCTATCTAATATTTAATATTTTGAAATATAAGATAACATATAATTAAAAAGAAAATAAAAGTACTAAAAATAAAACAAAACTTATTTAATAAAAATAAAAATATATTATAATACTAATAAAATAATTCAGATTTTCGGATTTTTCAATTTGGTTTTGTTTGAATCTGAACCAAACAAAATTAAAATTCAGATCAAAAAATAAAACCAAACCAAACCAAATAATCAAAATAACCAAACTAAATTTAATATTTTAGTTTAGTTCAATTTAATTTTTCGGATTGGATTAATTTGCTCACTTCTAGTTATTTTCACGTTATTTATAGGTAAAATGTCGCTCTCACCTACGAATACAATAATACATAAATAAGAAAAGGCCTAATTGCGAAAATGAAATCTTATCACTGCATATTAAAATATTTTTACATCTTTCTTACTTTAAATCTTCTCGAATTATATATATTTTTTCTAAATAGCTATGTTGATCCCTTCTTGAACGAATTTAATGATTTTTATCTGCGAAGAAGGAATCGAATTTGAAGTTTATGAAAGTAAACTAAAACTTCTACAGAGAGTATTTATTATAAAAATAATTTAAAAAATGGCCTAAAATTCTTTTTCATGCCGAAGATACAAGACAAAATTTGCAAATACTCTTTCTTACTAATACTTACGTACGAAGACGTATCTTTACTTATTTGGTGCTTTCATGTTTTTGTTTGATAACTTTGTATAAGAGTTAGTATTTTTACTTTTTTTGTTCTTTTTTTGTTCTTTTTTGTTTAGTTGTGTCTTGTGTTTGTTAGTTTGAGTACTTATTTCTTCTAGGTTGTCAGTCGGAGAAGAGAAAATACATGACTATTAGATTTTGGTGTTAGGTGGATGGGGGATTGTAATTTGTAGAGAGAGAGAGTTTGATTATCTATTATATACTATTTCTCTCCAAATGTCTTATTTTATTATTATAATACACTTATTGAAAAATAAAATGGGATATTTAAAGTGAGATGGAGGAAGTACTATATTTATATTAAAATGAAATACACCAATCACTTTTTATTGCAACTTTTCATAAAAAAAACGAATTCTTCCTTAAACAAATATAATTATATTGTTTAACTTATTGATTTTTCACTACAAAAAAAAAAATTATTTTAGCAACGGAATTTTTCCGTTACTAAAACAATAAATTCCGTTACTAAACGTTTTAGTAACAGATTTGTAACGGATTTATCCGTAGTAATATCGATGGTTGCTAGAAAATTTAACAACGGAATGTATTCCGTTACTATATATAACAACGAAATTGTAACAGAATTTTCGTTTCTAGAATGGTTTCTTCTATTTTAGTAACAGAACTGTAACGGAAAATTCTGTTACTAAATTTTTAATAACGGATAATTCCGTTACAAAAATTTTGTAACAATTCCATTATCGATCCGTTAAAATTTAGAAACGGAAAATTTTTCCGTCACTATTCCGTTGCTATATAATGCATTTTTTGTAGTGTTTTACTTCTTATTTTTACTTTTTCCTAATGTATGAAATTATAAATAAATAAAATTTATATACAGATATAATTATATTGATATTTTATTTTTTTCCAAATATTTACATAATCATAGAACACCATTACACCATATTCATCAGTTCACAGCAAAAGACAACAACAATATCAACACATCAAGTTTCACACACATCATGCAGGCTAGGGTTCCATAAATAAACAAAATATTCAATATTAGAGGTGCCGCACTATGAAAACAATTCGGAGACGCCAGACAATGGGATAAAATTTAACAATGGGATAAATTTAACAAAATAAAAGGCTAGGGTTCCATAAATTACCAATTCTTGAGAGTGCAAGAGGCAATACCTTTGAGAAAGTGAAGCTGGAGTCGCAACCATGAAATACGCCTACACACAGACATTCAAAGAAAGACAAATCAGTGGAAGAGATGGAGGGCGAATGAACATTTTCAAAGGTCAAAACATGCAGTTACCTTCAGATTAAAACGGAGTCCTTCGAACCTTTAAATTGGAGTACAGATGCAAGCGTCGCTTTCGTCTCAAATAGAAGGAAGAAGGATTTCACTCTGATACGAGAAAGAGAAAGAAACGACAGTAATGGGGAGGGTAATTTTGTCAACTATTTTATGTCCGCCTTTTACTGTTGGGACAAGATGAAAATAATACCAGGGCTAGTATGTGTTAATAAACCCTCTTTAACTAGGGAAGAAATACGGGCTCAGTTTATAAACCCAGGCCCACTGGTTAACTCTTTTTGCTACCAAACGTAAGATGACATGGGATAAAATCAGCCCAACTTGCTTAAACCCATATACCAAATGCAGCCTTAATGCAATAAGTTGTATATTAAAAGTATATATATTGTTTCTAAAATTAGATTTATGCAAGCCTGTATCAAATCTTAAATTCAGATTTCTCATCTCTTTGTTTTTTTGTTTCTTTCCTTTTCCCATGATCCTATTAGTATAGGTATAGGTTGTAGATTTAACTAGCCTTGTACTATTGTAAAATTATTTATTCTTATGTATATGTATTCACCTCTAATAATATGCTTCTTCGAGGCATAGTAATAATTCTACCTAACACACATTGATGTTTAGTACTCCCTCTGTCCCACTCAAGACGGTCATTTTTGCTGTTTCTTTCTGTCCCACGAAGATGGCCTCTTTCCTTTTATAGTAACATTTTTGTGTTTTAAGTGTATTAGGTAAATAAAAATAAGGGGATTATCTTGGTTTGCGTGCCGAAAAGAAACAGACCATCTTGAATGGGACAGATAGAGTATTAGACTTCTATGTAACACATATGTATGTAACTATCTTATTATGATACAACATTAATAACAGTGTTGAAATAATTTAAGTTTTAACTTGAGATTGTTTGTATATGTTTTGCTCAATTTATTTGATGGTTATCACAACATCGTGGAAAACTCAATCGTATCTAGTAATTGGAGTCATTAACGATTATATATCGTAATTTAATTAGCTTCAACTTCTTCAGGGTTAGAATCATATACTTCCTCTGTCCCACCAGATTAGAGGCATTTGATTAAAATACTATACCCATTTGAATATAAAATGTCTCTAATCTGGTGGGACGGAGGAAGTAATACTTAACAAGGTTCTAAATTTTGATTTGAGTATTATCCCTTAAATATTCGATCGTTCTAAATTAATAATGTTACTTCTTAAAAAAAATATTACGCAATAATTACTAGTAAGAGAGCGAGATATTACACTTTGGAACCACCAAGTAATTGCTGGATTAGTTCCGATGTAGATAGGAACCAACAAGTAATTGCTCGATTAGTTTCGATGTGGTGGCAAAGCGTCAGAGGTGGTTGCGCCATTTCCTTCTTCCCTCTTCCCTGTTAAACTAATTTTTGTATCTATGTTTCTCTATATAATGGTCATAGGATATAGGGAGAATTGCGATTATCCTTTATTTCACGTCTAAGCTAATTTACATATAGGATTGGTAATATATACAATAAAATAATAATTGAAACACTAACTATATAATAAATAATGTCTACCCATAATACAATTGCTAATATATACTACAACATATTTCCTCAATCTTGACAAGCAAACATGGAAATAGCTGCCGTTCTTTTATACACGTTGCTCATTCTTCTCTCCTTTTTACTCATCCACAAACTCACCTCACCCCGCCACCGCCTTCCGCCGAGCCCCTCCACCGCCCTACCCATCCTCGGCCACCTACACCTCTTAAAACTACCCCTCCACCGCACCTTCCACCGCCTATCCCGCCGCACTGGCCCAATATTCTCCCTCGAACTGGGCTTCCGCCGCTGCGTGGTGGTCTCCTCACCAACCCTAGCCCGAGAGTGCTTCTCGAAACACGACGTACTCTTTGCTAACCGCCCCCGCATCCTCATCGATAGACACATCGGCGACAACCACACCACCATCTCCGCTTCCTCCTACGGCGAGCATTGGCGCAGCCTCCGCCGTGTCGCCGCCCAGGAGATCCTCTCCACCGCCCGCCTCGATGCGTTTAGAGAAATCCGTCAAGACGAGGTGAACTGCCTCATCCTCAGCCTTCGAAAAGAGTGCGATGGGGGTTTCTCGAAGGTCGAACTGAGGCCTAAACTCTCAACCCTAACATTTAATAATATGATGAGGATGCTCACCGGGAAGAGATTATCCGGCGACGACAAGGTGAGTCGAGAAGTAGGGAAGGCGATCAATGAGGTTTTCGAGTTGGCGATTGCTCGAAATCCTCAGGATTTCTTGCCATTCATGCGGTGGATCGATTACGGTGGCTTCTCGAAGAAACTGATCGCACTGACGGCGAAGTTGGAGGTGGTGTTGCAGAGTTTGGTGGAAGAGGAACGCCGCCAGAGGAGCAATAGTATGATCAGTCATTTGTTATCTTTACAAGAATCGGAGCCCCAATTTTATTCGGATCTAACCATCAAGGGACTTATAAAGGTATGAAAACGCTTAATTGATTTCCAGTAGACTCCAATATGCATCAACATAGTTCTATATTTTAGTAAAAGCTTATTAAATTTTTACTTGTTATTTTGTTTTAGTTTGAGTTAATAATAAATGTAATAAAATTTTGAAGATTAAATATAAAAAAAATAAAACCTAAAATCATATTCATCCCAACTTTCACGAAATAAGTCTCCAATCATTCTGCAACACGTGTTTAAATTTTTTATAATGAATGGTTAATAATGAAAAGTTCCAAAGGATATTTGTTTTGTTAACCAACCAATATCAAAAAAATTGATATTTGTTTTGTGAAGAGGGAGATGGAAATGTAATAAAAAATAATATAATATAAAATAATTAATTAAAAAACATTTTTAATATTATTAAATTTATTCACTGATCAAAAAATATGAATAATTTAAATTTATTTTTAATTAATACATGAAGAACTATTTTTAATATAATCATTACATATATATATATATATTTGTTTTTTACTTATATAAGAAACTATGTTTATTGGAGAAATGAGAAAAAAAATCATTCATTTTAATAAAAAAAAATTCATTTTAATAAAATAAGGGTGTAATCTTTTCTGCAAATTAATTTATATTTCGAATAAATATTCATTTCCATATTTCTACAATAATAATAATTATTATTTATTTTAAATAGAATTAATCTTAATCATTAATTATATATATACACACATACGAAGAATTTAAATTCTTTTTATTTTTTATAATAATTTTATTCTCACAACAACATGGCCCATATATTTATCACGAATTTATGTGAGAATTATTTTAATTTTTTCTTCTTCATTACTGAGGAATGAGGATTGGTCTGAACTGCTTATGCCATTTTGTCTTTATTAAGCTGTTGCTTATTTGTTTTCACATGTGATCGAATATAGTTTAGCAACAAATAGCGACATAGTGATTATTTTATTTTAAATAATCCTCGATCAATCAAAAAAGTACGTTAAGCTAGCAGACAAGGCTGAATCTTAATAAAATATGGAGAGTAGGAAAATAAAATTGCTTTTTATATAGTACTTATAATGATGCCGTGTTATATTACACTATCAAGTGTGAATATATATATATAATATAATATTGAAGCTTAATTAGAGAAAATAAATACCCTATAATTAATATGACTCGATAGTAGTTATCACGTATTGATTGAAATAAAAATTGCATAACTGACAAATAGTTTTAGTTATATATATTAGATAACAGATATGGTCAACCTTGCTTATAAATTATAAAATTAAAGTAATATATAATAAATTGAATCTACCCACGAAAACTAAAAATTAGTGGTGCAGTGAAATAATCAATTCATGAATAATATGTATACGTTTCACAATCACATGGTAGGTAACATGTAAATACGTCTTTACTTATATTATTATTATTATTATTAATTATTATTAATGGTTTAATACGCATCCACCTAATGTGACAAAAATATTATGATAAAACAATTATAAATTATATATTTAATAATTAAATTATTATATTACTTTTAGGGTAATAATATTGGTGTGTGGTGGGGACATACAGTAAGGGTGTGCATGGTACCGACTGAACTAATTTACATGAACCGAAAATCAAACCGACCACACAAATAATATAAACTAAACTGAAAATTGACCGGTTTTGATCGGTCTTGTTTTGAACCAAACTACAATTAATTTTTGTAATTGTTTAAACTAGAAATAATTTATAGTATCCATTTTTATAATAAAATATATATTTTATGTTTTAATTTATAAATTTAAATTATATTATATAATTATATATATTTAACAAAATATAATTATAATTATTCCTTTTTTTATTAAATATATATTTAATATTTATATTAATAGGTTTCGGTTGGTTCGGTAACCGACCAAACCAAAAATTATAAACCGCAAACTGAACCGAAACTCATCAGTTTTATAAAAATAATTTGATTTAAATTATATTATGTTGATACAATGAAATTCAAATTCTATTTAATTCATTTAATTGAGTTTGTGTATAAAGTCAAGGAGTGCCTTATGAAAAAAAATGAAGTATGTAATAGGTACAGTAAGTCTATTAATTTACACCAAATTAAGCATTTTATTTTGTTTGGTGTAATGCAGAGCTTACTCTTGGGTGGCACGGACACATCAGCCATAACCATGGAATGGGCTATGTCTCTTCTTCTCAACCATCCTCAAATCCTCCAAAAGGCCAAAGAAGAGCTAGATGAAAAAATCGGACAACACCGGTTAATAACAGAAGAAGATCTACAAAACTTACCCTACCTCCAAAACATAATCACCGAAACCACCCGTCTCTTCCCGGCAGCACCCTTGCTGGTGCCCCACGAGTCGTCTTCCGAGTGCACACTCGGAGGATACGACATCCCAAAAGGCACCATTCTATTCGTGAACGCGTGGGCCATACATAGGGACCCTGAGGTGTGGCAGGAGGCGGGGAGGTTCGATCCCGAGAGGTTCGAAGGTGCGGAAGTGGAGGCGCATAAGTTGTTGCCGTTTGGAATGGGGCGGAGGGCGTGCCCCGGGGTGGCTTTGGCGCAACGGATGGTGGGGTTAGGGTTGGGTTCGATGATTCAATGCTTCGAGTGGGAGAGAGTGAGCTCTAAGGAGGTTGATCTGGCCGAAGGAGAGGGACTAACCTTACCTAAGTTGGAGCCTTTGGAAGCTATATGCAAACCACGAGAGATCATGAAGAAGCTTGTTTTCAATGAAGATTAGAAATGTTGTTGAATGTCATGAATAATGGTGACTGGATTGGTGTGTTCGATTGCTTCTTTCTTCTTGTTTTTTGTCCACGAATATTACTTAGTATTGAGATTATGTCCTTGCATGTGCTAGTCATGTACTCTTTGCTATGTGATTATGTCCACAAATAGCACTTCAATATTTTCTCAATCCGATCTGTTTGTATGAAATAGTGGTGGGTGGGACATAATGTTCTACATTAGGTTAAATTTTCAATTTTATTACTCTCTCCGTAACAACTAGCTTGAGTCGTATTTCTTTTCGTACCATTTCAACTAACTTGAGTCATTTTCTTTTTAGGACATCTTTATTACACATACAAATTTAAATAATATATATTCTTATCATCATTTTATACTTTAAATACACACTCCTTAATTTTCGTGCCGAAAAGAAGTGTCCCAAGCTAGTTGGGAGAAGGTAGAATTATATTTTATGCTTTCCAATTTCATTTTTTTATGGTTTATTTATAATTTGTATCTAAGAATGAGAGTTCATACTTTATAAACTTTAAAATTACATTTAATTCCTTTTTAAGTTGAAAAAATTTTAAAATAGAAAAATATTTTTGGTAAAGTAGGGCGAAAATAGTGGAATAGATCAAATATATTTTAAAAATTTACACTCTTGTTTCAAATACAAATATTAATAGAATCATTATATGGTAAAAAAATATTAAATTAGAATAAATGTTAAAGAATATAGTATGTCAGAGACACTTGAAAGGTGATTAGTTGATTGGAATAAAAGAGGGATAAAATGGTAATCCTCCACTTCATTCAATTCCTTGAATAATTACGCCTTATCATGAATCAGAATGGAAAAATCAGAGTATCACAGGACAACAAAATAATGGACCATGAAACGAAGCCCACTAAAAACCATAACATAAATGCAAAAATTGAAAACAACTAAAGAAGGAAAGATGAATAAAGCAAAAGAAACCACCAACAAGATTGGAGCAAGACGATGAAGATCTCCTACAAACCCAACATTCTTAGCCAACTATAATGCTTTCATGGGGTCAAAATTGAAAATGGAAATCAGGAATTCCATGTGTCTCCAAATGAATCATAGCACTGAGTTTTGGATAAAGGCCATCATAATCAAACATCATAAAATTGCTAAAAGTCAACCCAACATTAGTAAGAAAATTAGCCGGTTGGTTACCTTCTTTGTGAATATGAGAATACCTAACATGATATCTGTCACGGGGTAACTCGGTGGACCGAATTTTTCGCCCCCGTGCCGGCGTCAAGGCACGCACACCCTGAGTTAAACAAGGGACACGCAAGTTTACTGGATATCTCACTCCCAACCTTTTTATTATTCACATAAAAAGAAACCACGGCTTGCACACAATCACCCAACACTATAGAGCCCACGAGTTATTTCACACTCGGCCTAAGGCTACGTCTCATGCTAGAACCCTAAATCCTAGACGTGTTCCAGGTGTTTCTAAGTGTTGGGCGTGCAACTCATGGTCTATATTTATAGTGTGAAGGACACGCCCCCTTCACTGGGCTTACAATGGGCTTGGCCCGTACGAAAGCTAGACTAGGTCCATCAAGTGCCATGTGGCGCGTCCGGAGCGTCCTAGACTTGGTCTCCAACAACTTCCCGAAATAGTGGAGTTTGTTACCGCAACAAACTTCCACAAATCGCTCTCGTTCCATAGACTTGGTCTTGTCCCGCTCCGCGCCCACAATCTTCGCAACCAACTATCCCGCTTTTCTCGCAACCGTCCGCGCCTGGCGCGTGCCGCGCCCGGGCGCTCTTGCATAATTCGCGCCCATCTTTGCATGGCGCGTGCCGCACCCGGATATCTCGCAATTGTGCCACACCCGGATATCTCACAATTGTGCCACGTGCACATGTACCGCTCGCGTGCCGTGCATGTACCGCGTCCGTGCCAGGCATGTGCCGCGCTCGTGCCACGTCCGTGCCATCTTCGTGCCACGCCCGTACCGCGTCCGTGCCAGGCATGCACCACGCGCGCACAACTCTCGCACAGTGGCCCGCGCCCCGGGCGCGTGCCACTCTCAGCCAGGTCTCGCACAGTGGCGCGCGCCACGCTCGCGCGCCACTCTCGCCCATCTCTCGGCCATCTCTTGGCCAGTGGCGCGTGCCACGCTCGCGCGCCACTCTCGGCCAGTGGCCCGCGCCACACACGCGTGCCACTCATGTGCCGCTCCACTCGGCACAGGGCCTTGACACCACGCCTGGGCCCCCGTCTCGCATATGTCTCGGCCCACGTCTCCTTCTCATGTCCCACACATGTCTCCGCCTACGTCTCTGTCTCATGTCCCGCACCATTCTTGTGCCATACTTGGCACAAGGGACAACACTCACGTTGTCCCAACGCAACGCCATGCACCACGTCTCATTGTGTCTCGGCACCGCGCCTCGACACAGCCTTGGCCCCACGCCTCGGCCATCTTCCGCACCACAACTAGGCCACGATCTTGGGACTGTACCAAACCTCCCCCACCGAATCAAGACAACGTCCTCATCGTCCGTGACTCGGCAACTTCCTCTAATGCTTAGTCGTACCAAATCCACTCTCCAACACTTGCATGCTGGAGATGCGTACGTTCTCGAACTCGGGAGCCTAACGCTCCTTGTTCCCAATAGCCATGAGTGCGCTTAACTTCACACGCTTAGGGAAATCTCTCATTCGGTGGTCTCCATCACAAATGAAGCATCCTCGCCTCCGTTCGCCCACGGACTTGGGAGGGACTTTACTCGCATTGGGGACTGCCTCGTTGGAGACAGATTTCTCCTTTGCCATCCAACCTTTGCCCTTATCCTTCCTTCGCTCGGGTTCGGCCTCATCTCTACCTCGATAATCAATGAGGCTATCCGCAACGGCGATGATGGATTGCAAGTCTTGGACACCCTTGCGCTGTAACTCAGCTTGGGCCTAAGGCTGCAGTCCGACGATGAAGCTGAAGACCTTATCGTCCTCGGCCATCCCATGTACGTCCAACATCAAAGAACTAAACTCCTTGACGTACTAATGCACGACGCCCACATGCTTGAGCTTTCTCAATTTGTCTCGCGCCACCCACGACACGTTCAACGGTAGGAATTGATCCTTCAACTCCTTTTTAAGCACATCCCACGTCTCAATCGCTCGCCAGCACGGACCACCCGTGTCCGTTTGTCGGGTTCGCCACCACAGCTTCGCATCACCCGCCAAATACATGCTTGTGATCGGGACCTTCTCGGCTTCGGGGATATGCGAGGCAACAAAGTATGCCTGCCTCCATGTCCCATAGAAAATTCTCGAGCTCCTTAGAGCTTCGGGCTCCTTTGAATGGCTTTGGCTCCAGGACACGCACCTTTGAAGAAGAACGCAGCGCACTCTTCATGAGATGCAACTCATCGCACAAGCCTTCAAGCTTGTGTTGCACCGCAGTAGTGAAAGTAGTAACTTCATCCTCGAACGACGCTACCTTCGCGGGCAATTCCTCCAAACTCACCAGAACTTCCTCCAACGCCTGCCCCATCTTTTCAAGAAACTCGACCGCACGACGTATGATATCAAAGATGGCAGGTGGCTCGGATGTGTCGGGGGGCAGCCCCAACAGTGCCTCCAAACGGCTAACCCGTTCTTCTAACGCAGCAAAGTCTCGATTTTGCACCATCTTCTCCGCAACAATGACACAAACTTCTTAAGGTCTTGATGATGCTCTCGCACGCACCACACTTTATCACGCAGTGGCACACCATGCACCACAGTACCACGACTCTCACAGTCGTACTCAAAACGCAGCAGCACAGTGTTGCACGCATGCAACATCTTTGGCTACGCAGCGGCGCCCTCTTGCTGCCCACGTACCGCAGCCAACGGTTCCCACAACCGAGGCACAGAGCCAAATGAGGCTCTGATACCAATTGTCACGGGGTAACTCAGTGGCCTGAATTTTTCACCCTCGTGCCGGCATCAAGGCACGTACACCCTGACCAGCCTTCACACAACAAGCACCGTGCCCGCCTATGGATGAATTATGTCGTCCAAAACTTTCCCTCGATCAAGTATTACGCAGAGAATATAATGTTAAGCAAGGGACACGCAAGTTTACTGGATATCTCACTCCCAACCTTTTTATTATTCACATAAAAAGGAACCACGGCTTGGACACAATCACCCAATACTCTAGAGTCCTCGAGTTATTTCACACTCGGCCTAAGGCTATGTCTCACGCAAGAACCCTCAATCCTAGACGTGTTCCAAGTGTTTCTAAGTGTTGGACGTGCAACTCATGGTCTATATTTATAGTGTGAAGGACACGCCCCCTTCACTGGGCTTACAATGGGCTTGGCCCGTACGAAAGCTAGACTAGGTCCATCAAGTGCCATGTGGCGCGTCCAGAGCGTCCTAGACTTGGTCTCCAACAACTTCCCGAAATAGTGGAGTTTGTTACCGAAACAAACTTCCACAAATCGCTCTCGTTCCATAGACTTGGTCTTGTCCCGCTTCGCGCCCACAATCATCGCAACCAACTATCAGCTTTTCTCGCAACCGTCTGCGCCTGGTGCGTGCCGCGCCCGGCGCTCCCGCATAATTCGCGCCCGTCCACGCATGGCGCGTGCCGCGCCCAGATATCTCGCAACTGTCACCCATGACCCGCGCCATGCCCGCGCCACGCCCCTTGTCGCGCATGTGCTTCGTGCACATGTGCCGCTTGCGTGCCGTGCATGTGCCGCGTCCGTGCCAGGCATGTACCGTGCTCGTGCCACGTCCGTGCCATCCTCGTGCCACGCCTGTGCCGCGTCCGTGCCAGGCATGCGCCGCGCGCGCACAACTCTCGCATAGTGGCCAGTGCCCTGCGCGCATGCCACTCTCGGCTAGGTCTCGCACAGTGGCCCGCGCCACGCTCTTGCGCCACTCTCGGCCACCTCTCGGCCAGTGGCCCGCGCCACACACACGTGCTACTCATGTGCCGTTCCACTCGGCATAGGGAATTGGCACCACGCCTCGGCCCCCGTCTCGCACATGTCTCGGCCCATTTCTCCGTCTCATGTCCCGCACATGTCTCGGCCTACGTCTCTGTCTCATGTCCCGCACCATTTTTGTGCTATACTTGGCACAAGGGACAACACTCACATTGCTCCGACGTAACGCCATGCACCACGTCTCATTGTGTCTCGGCACCGCGCCTCGACACGGCCTTGGCCCCACGCCTCGGCCATCTTCCGCACCACAACTAGGCCACGATCTTGGGACTGTATTAGCATCCCACAATAACTTTTCGAATCTTGCTCATTGTGTATCTTTCTTTTAACGATCCAGGCCTCCAAAACTTCAGTAAGGTGACAACTGCAGTCGCATCCATTTCGATCCAAATGTGATTAGAGAACACTTCATTCAATTCCTTGACTTGTTTCATTTCATAACGAGAAATCCTCATTACGCCCATAATCAACATTTCTTTTAAAGTGGAAATAGTCATTCTTTTCTATTCACAAAATACTAATCATTCAAATTTCAATATTTTTATATTAAAAAAGAGTAACTTTAAATATTTATTCATTTTGCATCAAAATTTCCACTTATATCCACAGTCATGACTAAATTAATAAGATTAAACTAGTTTTCATTTTTAAAGTGTTTGTTATTGGCAAACCACGTACACTTGATAATTTTTTTTTAAATACTCGAGTATCGATTAAAAAATATTCATATTTGCTATTATATAAAACATAAATCTAATTCATTTATACATTTTAATTCTATTTAATAGAATTTTAAAAAATGAATAGTCATTTTATTTGATATGTATTCCTTATACATACCACCTATATTAATTCATCTTAATTTTTCATTTCATTTTGTTTCATTCCATTATCACATTATTCTATTTTACAAAGCCAATCACCTCTTAATATTATCTAAAGACACTATATTCTTAAAAAATGTTTGATATAGTTAATTTAATGCAATACATATAGTAAATTTATAATTTTATAGTTTTATCCGCTAAATATTTACCTAAATGTTATGTTAGAGAATAATCGTAATTCTATTTCATATGTATTCTTTATACGTAGTAAGTGGAGGAATCAACTTGATTTTTTATTTCTCCACTTCATTCCATTTCTATCTTATTTCATTTTATCCAACCAATCATTTCCTTAATTTTTGTTTTTAATTCATTTTAGTTGTTGGCGTTTTTGTACAATTTTAGATAATAAAGAAATAAGGATGAGTAAAGAAATGAGCGACACGAGAGTTAGGTCGAGCATGAAAAGAAACAGAACCTCATAGGCCGAAGAATACTAGTCAACGACCTCGGGGTATTTGCCAAAATGGTATTGACCACTATCGCAATCGTCGTCGTGGTCGCCGAGAGTGCTGGCCAATATATACCAATTCGGCGATCTTCGAACTAGCTCTTGCAAAAATGGTGGTTGCAATTTTGGTCAACATCACATCGCTTGCATTTACATCAAAACAGTATCCACCGTGTTAGTTATTACCAAAATAGCTTCCGGCTCCAGGTCATCTCTTTTAGCACGCGTACCTGATATTTTTTTATTTTTATCCTTACCCTACTAGATCCCGTAACCTATATACACATACTCTTTTATAGTAATATGAGTCATATTTAATACCTTTTTATTTACTTTTGAGACAATGATTTTATACAATATTTTACATTTATTATTTCCATCATTGGGTTGGAGAATTTAATATCAGAGATTGACAACCAAAGATCGCGAATCTACAACCGAATAATTTATGCTATTTTAAATTTATTTTAATATCAATTTTATTATGAATAGCAAAACGTTTTTTGATTCCAAAGATTTATGATACTTATTTAAATTTATGGATTTGTAATGCTTATTTCAATTTATGGATTTGTAATACTTATTTCAATTTATAAATTTGTAATATTATTCCTAATTTTCTTCTAATTTAGTGTTTATGTTTCTAGAATTTAATCCTCGTGTTTTAATGTCTGATCAATATTATTATATGTCAATTGTGAGTGTTTATGTTTCTAGAATTTAATCCTCATGTTTTAATGTTTGATCAATATTATTGCATGTGAGTTTTGTTTTCCATGTCATATATGTAATGGCCCGTAAATTTTTTTTTTTTTATTCTACTGCTTGTTTTGTATAAAAAAAATCGGAACAAGAAAATTTCGTAATAAAGTTTAGAATATCAATCACCTCATCAATATTAGTAGTTATCTTTGTGTGTGTGTACAGGTTGTACTTGTTAGTGATAACAAAAATTTTGGCGAGCCTGTTTGGATAATTAAGCTATCCAAAAGACAAAACTAGATAAATACTTATTGGTTATAATACTTCTATTAGATACAAATTTGCTACCTAGAAGAGGTTGCAACAAGGTAGTAGTTTATGTATATGCTAGAGTTATATATATTACTTGCATTTGTTGAGACGAGTGTAGTATATAAGGAATTATTGAATTAATTAGTGGAGATAATTAAAATTTGTTCTAAATACTTCAAGTAGGGCATTATTCTTGAGACATAATTGTGTATTAATATCATCGTTACTTGCATACTTAGATGGTATAAAAAGAAATTTAGTGGTACCTTGACTAATAAGACTTATTGCAAGAAAGTTTCATAGCCTTGTCCAGGCAGGATGATCGAAGAAGACTCACAATTAGATATAAGAAATAAATGTAAATCTACATGGGAACCAATATAATAATAATACCCTATTCTAGGATATAGAAGAATGCAATGTGTGTACAGTATTTGATAGGAGGAAATAAGGGTGAACCAAGAATCTGTCCAAACAGATTTTGTTCAAGATTCTGCAAACCTGTAGTAATAGTCTATCTATCATTTAATTTATATTGTCTAGAAGTATAGAAGTAGGGAGGCTGAGGAAGTCTTCGACAGAGGGCTGCCTGCACCCACCCAAATGTCTCCATTCATTTATGCACCAACAGAGTATTACCACTCCTGTTATATCATGTAATAAACGGAGTAAAGAGAGGCAGACAAATTGAAGGCAAAAGCACTGGAAGCAGCCGGCTGCAGGATTGAGAAAGATCACATCGCACCTTCCTACTCTCCACAAAATTCATCCCTGCATTATTGAAGATAATAACACTTTTAGATTCAGCACATAAGTCAACAAGTTCAGAACATATAATCAAAGCAACCACTTGAGTTTAGTCTATCTATACTTAGATGACTAGGGTGAGTACTGTAAGGGGTGCAAGGGTAATGAAATAGCAGTCTTCCTACTTAAACACTTAGAAACTCTTAATAGAAACCCTTCTCTCTTTTCTCAAAGTACTCAATTCTCTCAAACACTAACACCTCACGAGGAAGCCCTGTCCACCCCAAGAAGCCACCAATACATTCCCTTCCAGCAACTTCTTTCCAACAAGAAGTTTCACCTTTCAGAATTTTAGAAACAGAAAGGTAAGAATAGATCCAATCTATCAAGCTTAGTGTTGGGTCACAACTGAACCACTGCACTATGTTTTTTTTTTAGGAACTCAGCTTCTCATACACTTCTATCCATCCTAAGAAGTTATCCCAGTTCAGAATTTTAAGAAGTCATCAAGGTAAACCATAATCCCAACCTTTAGTTTTAATACTCTTATATCAAAACTGTAAATCTCCTGTAGAAGTATAACTGTTAATGCTGCTTACAAGTCTTCAAAACCTTTCATATACTATTAACTAAGATCTAGGGGACTTAAGAAACTGAATATAGGAAGACTATAGACTAAAGTTTTTCATCGCTTTAAAACTTAGACAGTTATTCATGGATATATATATATATATATGTAGACAGATTTAGGAGTAGAATATGTGAACTGTGGTATGGCTGAATTCTGTTTTATGACTTGGAATTATATATATAGATTATGCAGCCTCCAGAACAAAACTTTAACACGCTCTTATCTCCAGAACGAGAAGCCAACTCTAAAGTATGAAATTTCAGAATGAAAAACCAGGTTTTACCTCACACAGCAACCCAACTCCAAAACCCTTCCAGCGTATAAATTGAACCAGCCCAGCAACCAATATATATATTATACGTTCCTCAGCATGAATCAGAACAAAGCCCACAAGTTAGAACTTGTTTAAAAACTGAAGAAAAACACATGTTGACAAACTAAACTATGGAATGCAAGAATTTTAAAATCCCAATCTG
>JAPKLX010000013.1:4079797-4098093 GCA_026898415.1 Leonotis leonurus
ATCCCAATCTGAAACATAGCAAATCAATTCTGGAACCATAACTGGAGGAAAATCTTAAGATATAAAACCATAAATTTAAATCTGAAACTAATGCTAATCAAATAAAGAAAACTAGAAGAAGATAGGAGATTACCTAGGAGCAACCAAGACCTGCAGACCAGAGGCAGCTCCGACCACCCCAACGTCCGATAACCCTACCAGATCGAGAGAACCATAGAATAAGAGATCGTGTAATTAACAGCAATTAATAAAAGAAAAACCCAAAATTCTAAACATGCAGAGTCACAGAATGATATTCCAGACTCAGGATGAGTAAATCGAAGATAGAATCGAAGATTTAATCCTAAAAACTAAAGTGAATCTGTAAAAAGAAGAAGGGTAAAAGATTTACCTCTTGCATCGATGGTGACTGGAGCCCCCCCCCCCCCCTTGAACCATTTGCACCCTCGCTATGAGAAGAGGTGGAAGAGACAGCGAGCGAGAGAGGTAGAAGAGCGGGTGAAATCTGCTGGAAAGAGAGGCGAGACAGAGAAGAGAGTCGGGAAGGAAATGAAGTGGGGATAGGGAAGAAGTGAAACGGGCCGGGCGTGGGCTGAAGGTGGAAGGAAGGAAATGGGTCTGGGAGATGTTAAACCTAGGATGGGCCAATGCACATGGGCCGAGAACTGTTAGACTGATGGGCCAGCAAATTAAATAAACGGGCTGGGTTCCGGAATAAAAGAATCTAATCGGACTGTAAAATACAAATTGACGGATTAATATTTTCGTTTCAAAGCTGGGCCTCGAAAAAAAAAATATAGATTAGAACGAACTAAGTTTTTAATTTCTAAAAAGGTCGTTTTAAACTATTTAAATCCTAGATTTTAGATGTTAATTGATTTGGACTATTTAGTGCCTTAATTAAATAGAATGACTTAGAGAATATTATAGAGAAATTCGATAAGTAGATGACTTTTGGAACTCTTCAATAATGAGTTGGTAACTACTAGAAACTCGATTCTAAATTGAGTAATAAATAGGAATAAATAATGAAATAATAGCATATTATTTCATTTTGTTTAGATACGGCAAATTAATACTCATGATGAGTATTTTCCCTCTTAATTACGATTAAGGTTCGGCGAAAGGAAATTCCAGTCGTTTTGCACCAGACTTTCGTTAGACGAAGAAGCATATCAGGTAGGCTTTCTTTTACAAATCAAAATCGTATGCGTTGTACCAAAGTATGATTTTCGCTTTAGAATGCTAGAATTTAAAATGTTATGAAGTACTGCATTGTCGAAAATGTTTATATTTTGGTATGATGCGTATCTGTTGAGCAATTAATCGATTTCGGACCTTTAAAGATCTTTATCTTTTGAGGTTAGTGTACACCAGAACCGTGAGTCATCTTAGCGGGTTGGCCGGTTCAGTGTTCGCGGAAAGTGGCCACTTTCCCGACACACAGAATTACAGATATGTATGGTTACTCCAGAACTTAGACAGCGCTGTCAAACTTTTAAGATCACAAGAATTTTAGTGAACATAGGTTCTTTAGTGACAAAAATCCCTATGTTGCACTGTATTACGGCAATTGCAAATATATCAGTACGAATGTGATTTCGGCACGTGTTTACTGAGTACTTTCGTACTCAGCCCTGCATATATTTATAAATGTGCAGGTTAAGTCGTGATGACGAAGTGGAGGGCTCAGCGGTGGTTTTTGTCAAACTCTTGATATTTTACTCTCGGTGATTTTCATGTCATCATACGTGTAAATCCAGATATTGATCCAGTTTCCGCTGCCAGACTTATTTAAGCTTTCAGAATTAAACTGCTATTTTATTCGTGTCGAACCAAGTAAATTCAGATTTGTACTCGTCTTTTGTGACTTAGAAGTGGTTGTGTTTTCTTTAATTTCGAACTCGGAATCTCGTTCGCATACTTGTGGTGTCCGGGACACTTAAACCTGTTAAAAACTTACCCTTCGTGGTACGTTTCGTGTATCACCCCTTTTATAAATGTTTCGTATCGTTTGTTTATCCGTATTTTCCCTGTTAGTCACGTTTTCCCCGGTTTTACTTAGAAAAGTGAAATGGGGACGTGACAATATATGAAATATTTTCACAATAGATCCATCGAAACATAATACAGACATCGTCTCGGTACGTAGCGGAAATATGTGTGAACTATAGAAGGATATTATAATCACGCTTTTGAGGGTTAGTATTTTAGTTCTTGATACTTAAGGGTGATATACTACATACTAATCAACGATTGTAGACTACCACTATCAGGAGTGTACAATTATCTGAGTGAACTTTCACATTAATTAAATTAAAATTGGTAATTAGATTTAATAGGTATATTTTATTAATTGATTTAGTGTCTGTGCATGCTCTCGGATCTACTTTATATTATTAAATGTAATTTCATTGTTCGCATTTTTTTTATTAATTAGTAATTACAAATTATGACACAATCTTTTTACCTAAATAATAATGATATACATGTGCTAATTAATTGTGTATTCAATTATCAGTTCATGTGGATACGATACTCTATTTGCTTTATTACTGTCACTAGTTTGTGTTAGAAAATAGTGCGATCAAATTTTAGCGTTGTTGTCGGGGATTGTATATATAACTGAACTATTACTTATTTGATATTAAGTTATTAATTTAAACATTTTATTTTATTTTATTTACTTCTTGATTATGTTTTTCTATGTAATGTATGATCACATGATCCAATAAGAAGGAGATAATACCGATAAACTTGGAAATCAAACAATCACACAAGAGAGAAAAGCGAGAAAGAAGGAATCAAACAATGATAAACTAAAATGAAATCATGATTGGATTATTTACAACGCTGATTAAAAAAACTACAGCACGAACTAATCCACCTACACCGAATCCATTTAATCGAATATACTGATCTCTCATTGATCAGTTCCATGGAGGAGGATGTGGATCAAGCAACAATGCAAATAATTTTGAACTTAAGTCCGCCCTCAAGAAAGCAAGACTGTAAGAAAGAGATTTAGTTTTCATCTCAATTGTAATAATAGTCACAACCCATAATTCGTGTACGAGAACTTGTCTAGTTCTGACTTGAACTTGTGTATGATACTCAATCATTATAAATAATAGATAATTTATTGAAGTAGATAATCAATCTATTTATATTGACCATGGACGTATGAAGTTTATCGAACCATGTAAAAGTATATGTGTTCTTTAATATTCTATATTTAATCGTGTACTGATCTTACATTGTTCACCAATGAGCTGGCTCACAAGACCGACAAGTTGTGCATCTTAATCAATCTTCCAAAGAACGTTTTGACAAACAGCTCAAGGAACAATAAGATGCTTTGATAGTCAAAGATAATACATCCCACGACTATCTCTCTTACACATCATCTGATGATAAAGTCTTTATAACACATGAGTAAGAGGACCAGGATGAGTGCTTTGTTGCGCGTGCTCGCACTTGTTGCACACTTGATTGAGCGTTGGGTGCTGTCGTACAGGCCCGACGTTCTGCCTCAGGGTTTTGGCATTCCTTCAACAAGGCCTGGCTAAGGGTAACTAGGGTTGTGCCTGCTTCGTTGTCACACAATTAGGTGGAGCTCTGCGACACATCATGTGTTATGACCCAAACCCGACCTCTGTTTTCACCATCGTTTTTCGCTTTCGTCTTGTTTCTGCTCCCATTGTTTTACTTATAAAAATAAGAAAACAAAAAACCTAATCTACCACGGTTAAACCCGTAGGTTTAAAAATCAGGCGATAAACCAGACCACCAAAAACTGAATAAAAGTGGACAAACATACATGACATGATATTTTTGCAGATATGCCAATTTAAATAGATATACTACAAAATTAAATCTAACAGATCCTATATCAAATAAAATTAAATAGAATTGAAATTCTATTTTATCAGAGATATTAGAATCCTATGACTGATTCTGATACCAACTGTTGGAACTCAGATGAGGGGCTTACAAATTCACATGATCCGCATGTTTAACATATTGAATAAAAATGCAATTCTAAAACACATAAATATCATATAAATCATGTAGTTCAAATAGAAGATAAATGCGAAAATCGAATCTTAGGCATGCTCCTAAGGAATAAAAAATTACCTTCTTCCTGAGCCGAAAAATTGATTGCAAAGAGATGATCAATCGTCAGCAGCAAACAACAATCTGTGCCGGGAAACACCAATGGATCCGATCTTTGAAACTTTTGGTCTATCACCCCTCTACAACCCTAGCTAATATCATGTAGGCGAAAATCTCTCAAGTTTTATCTATAGAAGAGAATACTTTAAAACTCTATATCTGGGAGGGAGCAAACCCGAAAATCACACCTTGAAGAAAAGTGATGGACGTTTTCAATGTGAGGGGTGACTGGGGTTTTTAGTCTCCTCATATATTTATAGGTGTATTCTAGGTCAAGGTTTCGAAGGAGAATGAGCATAAGGCTCCAATATAAATTCAATACATTTATATCTCCAACAATTCTCTAATTAATGACCCAATCAATTAAAACTATCCATTAACTACCGTCAACATGCAATTGTTAGTTTTGCATTTAATGCACATGTAATGTTGGTCACAACGACTACTTTTCAAATGGATACGTCTTTAAATATTTCATACAATTCTCCAAAACACATGAGAGAAAATTATTGAGCCTAAACGTTGCAAATAGTTCTTGAGTGATGCAACACAAAGCCAACAATCATTCTAGAGAGATAATTTCCCTTGTGGTGAACCATAGATAGTAATCTACATTATGGATAAAACCCTTATGGGGTGATTGGTAAGATGAAATGAAGGATGGAATGAAATGAATATTTCTTACTTTATTTCATTCTTTCACTTGGTTTCTTTTATGATTAGGAATAGTCATCACTACAACAAAAACACTCTGTAGTGATAATAATATCGGTGACGATAATTATTTTATCACAATAAATGCACTTATTGTGACAATAATATTTGTCGTCACAAAATATTTTTATAGTTACAAAATTTAGTATTGTCAATATTTTTTATCACTGTATATCAGTGACATCTTTCGTGTTATCATTATAAATATATTTATTGTGATAATAATCTATGTCGTCACTACATAATAAAATAGTGATATATATAATTCTTGTGACTAGTTGTTGTCACTATATATTAGTGACGATCACACTTTTGTGACTGCAAGTATATCTATATTGACAATATTTTCAATCATCACCAAAAAATTTAATAGTGAAAAGATTCAGTATTGTCATTATTTATTATCACTGTATGTTAGTGTCGATTTTAGTTGGTGTCACAATAATCTCATATTTAATGATAAAAAATATTTTCGTCACAAGAAAATGCATCAGTGACAAATGTTATTGTTGCAACAATGAATGCTCACTAGATGATAGTGACAATTATAATATGGACACTGTAAATATATATATAGTGATATTATTTTCAATTGACACAAGATAAATAAGTATGTGATTTTTAAATGTTGTCGCAATTTATTGTCACTATAAAAATTAGTATAGCTAGTTTATATATAGTTTTTCTATATAGACAGACGATTATGGATGATAATGAGTAGTATAGTATAATAACTCAATTTTAAATAAATATAAATAAAAGCATTATTTGTTATTCAAAATGAATGAGTTCATTTGAAAAAAATTAATAATTTAAACAAAATCCAATTAAATAAATATAATCAATAAATATCAAAATCATCTTCACTTTCATACAACTTGTCACCGATGTGTTCGTCGTCGTCGTCGTTGTCATCATCGTCATCATATTCTTCTTCTCTCTCTTCTTCTTCATGGTCCTCGTCATCATCATCTTCTTCTTCTTGCACTACATTTACTTCATGCGAATCATGCCTCGGTGTGACTATTGATTTAGAGATAGTCAATGGCGGTATATCTGTAATACCCCGATAATTAAAAATCCGAATAAAAGAAAAATTTATGAATAAACGAGGGATTCAAGATCCGTTGAAGGTTTAAAGACTCGTATTAAAGAATAGAACTCATAATGTAAGTTAAAAGTCATTTCAGAAATTTCTGAAATCGAGAAAGAAACCGAGAAAATTCGGTTTGACGTTTATCGTCATAATTTAAGTTCGAGAACTCGTATCGAAGCAGCGTCTGTTTTTCCATTCAATTATTTTACGCTACGGAGATAAGGTGAAAAGTTAATAATTCCGACTTTCGGAAGAATGATGTATTTATCGAGAAATCACTGTTCATCGTTTTGAACGAGACGAGATAATTTTATTATCTTTTAAAGTTAAGTCCGGAATATTTTTCTAAGAGAGCCGTGATTTTCCGGAATGTTTCCGAGAACATTATTTTATCGAGAAGTCGAGAACCCGGACTATTAGTACGTTATTATAACGGGTAACAAGATATTTTGGAAATTAGATATTTTCGAAATTTAGATATTTTGGAAATTTAGATATTTTGGAAATTTAGATATTTTTAAAGTTAGATATTTTGAGAAGATATTTCGAAAATATCTAAAAGGCGAAATACGGGATTCATTCAAATGCCCGGATTTGAAGTTCGAGACGAGATATGGATAAGGCGCGATAATTTACATACACTTTTATCGCGATACGGACCATACGGGAAAATTTTATTTTCGCCGTCAATGAATAGTAGAACCGAGATCTCGAGAACTCGAGAAATCGAGAAATAAGCATTTTCTCGATTTACGTGCAATTCGATCGGGCCAAACCCCGACTTTAATACACGAGAGACGAAGATTTTTTTAACGAGTAAGAAAGTCGAGAGTGTTGACTCTCGTTTCAATCGAGATAGATAAATGACGAAGAAACGGATAGAAAATATCTAAAAGACGATTTGGACCCCGGAAATTAGATATTTTACGGGCAACTTGTGGCCTATTAAAAGACCACAAAAGTCACCCCTTCCAATTCATTATTCACGTGAGTTAAGAAACAGAGAGGAGGAAAGAAGAGAAAAGAAGAGAAAAGGGAGGAGTTTTGCTCCGATTTTCGTCCCGTTCGTCTCGTTTTTTCGATTTCATCGAAATCTAATCCGATAGAAAGGTAGCCCTCGATCTTACCTACGTTTCTACGGTTTTATTTTCATGTTTTGAGCTCGATGAAAAAGTGAAATAAGGGCTGCCCTTTTCGATTTTTATTGGGCCGAGCCCGAATTGAAAAATGTCGAGAATTAATATTGCTTGTATGAGTTAGATGAACGTGTGTTTTAAGTTTCAATAAAATCTAAGCATGTTAGGTTTTGAGAAGTTAACTTTAGCTCGTCGGTTTATATGTTTTTGATTTTTCTCGGATGAATCGAATAGACGAGCATGTATGTAGGTTAAATACGAGTATTATTTGAATTTACGGAAATAAATCAAGTAGGTTTAAAAAAAAAAATGAGTGCGGGCGACAGTTCTGCCGAGTTTTGTTTAGTCGTTAAAAGTACAGAATGTGTAAAATTTTAACATAATAAAATACTAGATCGAGTTAGGAGTAATCTCCAACTAGAATCACCCCGTTTCGTTATGTTTTCGATTTGTTATGAATTTTTCAAAATGGTTGCGCAAACTGTCAATTCCAGCGAAAATCTGGAAATTTTCTAACTTTGAAAATTCGTGAAAAATAGAGTAAAATGATTTTATGTGTTTGGTCTTCAGATTATAAAAACTTTACAATGTTATGGTCACTTTAAAGTTTGATTCGTTACAATTGGAATTATTTCCAATTTATTAGGATTTTTCAAAGTCAACTGCTCATTTAATTTGAACTCGAGAGCATGAAAAGTGTTGTGTGATGTTTTATTTAACGAATGTGTTTTATTATAGGTTTATATCATTGTATTAAGTTTCATAATATTCATAGATGTTTTGATCTTAGACGAGCATGAGTGCTGAGAAATGATCAAACAGGAAGTTAGGTGTTTAATCAAAGTCAAAACATGGTTTGATTAGAAATCATCGAACGATCCTCCTAGAATTTAAATCCGAAACTCGAACGATAGCCGAGTTAAAAGAACCGAGAATAATTCTCAAATAACAAAAGATAATAATTTCTTACACTTAGCGAATATTAGATGCGCTCGAAAATATTATCTCACTCGAGATTTCTTTAAAGGGTACGACGAAAGGTCAGGACCACAGTTCGAGAACGAAGCAGTCGTCAGTCCAGACGATCCAAGTAGGCTTTCTATTACAAAGAAAATTATGTGTGATCGTATGCTATTTATATTGATTTCGAAAGGATTTCAAAATGAGAAAAGATGTTTTCAAAGTATTGTCTTGCCGAAATGTTTTATGTTTTGTATGAGGCCTATCTGGTTAAGGTTCCAATGATAAGATCGAATTCGGATTCCAGTGGGGATGCAACCCCACTCGAGTCGTGTACACAAGGACCGTGAGTCATCGAAAGGGTTGGCCGGTCAAGGTGTCCGTAGAAGGTGGCCACCTTCTCGGACTCAAAAAGAACAGATATGGCGTAGTACTAAAGAACTTAGACAGCTGTCGAACTCAGGTTTCACAAAAAGAATTTAGTGAACATGGGTACTTTCAGATAAAATCCCTATGTTTCACTCTTACGGCATTGACAATTATATATGTATGAATGTGATTTCGGGCAATGTGCCTACTGAGTACTTTTGTACTCAGCCCTGCATGTATTTATAAATGTGCAGGTTGAGACGTGATGAAGGGAGATGCTATGACGGGCTTGTCGGTCATGTAGTTAAGTCTTGGGTGTCTACGTGTCTTCATACACGTAGACTTATGTTGATCCTGTTTTTCCGCTGCAAGAGGTTCCAGTTGTGAATTCTGGCGATGATGTCAATCATGTAATTAACTCTTTGTTGTGAACTGAACACAGTTAATCAACTATCTTTCGTTCAGTCAAAGCTTTCAGGGTTCTTCGTAACTGTTATCTATTTATTCTATAATCTCACACCCGGTCTCTGCCACGAGGGCGGAGGTCGGGGCGTGACAATATCATCTCGACTCCACTCATGAAAATCATCAGATCGTGGAGTCACGTCATTTACAAATTGTACTTCATTTTGTTGATAAGACTCACCGGTCATCAAACATTCGTCATCTTTATCCACACCCACATTCCATAGACTTCGAGCATACGTTGGGACAATGACCTTCCAATTTTTGCCTAGTCTGATGTCGTCAACATAATACACTTGTTCTACTTGAGTCGCCAAAACATACGGTTCACTAGTCTTCCATGGTTTTGACATGTTAAGACTTGTATAACCATATTTGTCTTTCTGCACTGCCTTTCCTTCATACCAATCACACTTAAATAATGTAACTTGAAGATTATCTAAATAGTCCAACTGAATTATATCCACCAATACGCCATAGTATTCTTGGAATTCACATTCAGAGCCTTCAACTTTCACAACTATCCCAGAATTCTGAGTCTTTTTGTCCGAATCATGACGTTTTGTATGAAATCGTAATCCATTCACTATACAACCCTCATAATGGGTTCCTCTTCGATCAGGACCATTTGATAAGTATATTAGATTGTCATGGATTTGTTCTCTTTCTTTCGCTGACAGATATTTCATCTAATAGAGAAGAAAGTAAGAAAGTTATGAAAAATGTAAATTATCATGATGTGTTAACTTATGAATCGACCTATAAAAAATTAATGTGATCATGCTTTAATTTATATATTACACGTTAATATAACTAAAAAGGTGATTGTGTACTTTTCATGATCACGTTTTTGTAAAGAAAATAATATTCTAAAATAAGTTAATTTATTTAACGTGATCACATATAAAATAGAATTGTATTTTATCGCCGCATACTATAAAATTGTGCCCTTAATATGATCAAACTTGTAATTTCAAAGAATTCGTTACTATCAATCTTATTCACCGCTTCCATAAACTTCGAGTGATCAAGCTAGAATGAATTTTCACTTAGTACTAATTTTTTGCTAAATTATTTTCGGCATGCTAAATTTATACTATAACACTTTCTTAATGAAAAAGATACCCATTTTACATATATTATGAAATTGGAAATTAAAAATTTAAAACTTTAAATTACTTACTCGTTCTTCAAACCATTTAACAAATGATCGATCATGCTCTTGTTCTACATTAACACATCCCTTCTTTACCAGTTCTTCCTTGTGCTCTCTGCATAAATAAAGTACAATCAAGATGACATTATAAATTACATTAAAGTTTTTAAGCATAGTAAATTTAACAAAATAAGTAGTTATTTAAAAAAATATTTACCTGATAAATTTCAACACCTCGTCACAATTCTTCAAAATGAAAGCCTTCATTTGTATAAATGCAATATCATCAAGACTTGAATATACACCTTTACCTAGAAAACGTATTTTCTCATAGAAAATAGACAACTTGTCTATTGCTATATATTTGCTCCTTTCAGAGTTACGTTCTTCTCTGGTAAAGTGCGTCTCAATATCATTCATATACATTGAGCAGAATGTCATGCATTCTTCAGCAATATAACCCTCTGCTATCGAGCCTTCTGGATGTGCTTTGTTAGTAACATATTGTTTCAATCGATATAAGTACCTGAAAAGAAAATATTACAAACTCATATATAATAATGTATAATTTGACTTATACTTTTATGGACAATGTGTATATATAATTTCTAACCTCTCAATCGGATACATCCATCGATATTGTACGGGTCCACCCAATAGTATTTCACGAACAAGATGAATTGGTAAATGCACCATGAAGTCAAAAAATTGAGGTGGGAAAATCATTTCCAACTTGCATAATGTTAAAGCAATTTGATTTTCAAGACGTACCAAATCCTCTCCTTTCAATGCTCTCGAACATATCTGTCTGAAAAAATTGCTCATTTCGTGTAACGGCTCATGTACATTGTGAGCTAATAATCCACGAATAGATATCGGCAATAATTGTTGCAGAATAATATAACAATCATGAGTCTTCAATCCAGTAATGTTGCATGTTCTCACGTTCACACGTTTTGACAAACGTGAAGCATATGCATCTGGATACTTTACTGAGGCTAAGAATGTGCACATCTTTTGCTTCTCGGCGTTAGTTAATGTATAGGACGCTAAAGGCACTAAATAAGAATTTGCATGAGCCTTTGGATGCAACTTATGCCTTATACCCATCTCTTGCAAGTCAAGTCTAGCATTAATATTATCCTTCGTCTTCCCACTTATGTCTAACAGTGTGCCTAGAATATTGTCACACACATTTTTCTCAATGTGCATAACATCAAGGTTATGTCGTAAGCTTAGACTTTTCCAATATGGCAAATTAAAGAAAATACTATGCTTTGTCTAATTCAACTCCACCGTATGCTTCCGTTTTTTCTGCTGAGATCCGAACTTTCCAAATTTAAAGTGGGAGACACTAGCTAATTGCTGTAGAACATCCTCTCCACTTAAAGGAGTTGGTTTATCTCTTTTTTCTTTTTCTCCATCAAAAGCACTTTTGTTGTCACGCCATTTGTGATCACGTGATAAGTAACGTCGGCGACCCATATAGCACATTTTTCTTTCATTTGACAACCATCTGCTACATGTGTCTTTATTGCACACTGGACATGCTAGATAACCTTTTGTACTCCATCCTGATAAATTTCCATAAGCCGGAAAGTCATTTATAGTCCATAATAAGGCTGCATGCAATTTGAAAATTTCATTTGAAGATGCATCATACGTGTCAATCCCGTGATCCCATAACTCCTTTAATTCATCAATCAATGGTTCCAGGTAGACATCAATTTCATTGCCAGGCGATTTTGGTCCTGGAATAATCATTGATAAAATAAAGAACGGAGCTTTCAAACACTTCCAAGGAGGAAGGTTGTATGGCAAAAGTATAACTGGCCAAGTGCTATGGGTTAAACTCATATTTGAAAATGGATTAAACCCATCACTTGCTAAACCAAGTCTAACATTGCGAGGTTCCTTCCCAAAAATTTCGTATCTTTTATCAAAAATTTTCCACTCTTGACCATCAGCAGGATGACTTAATACACCATCATCTGTACGCTTTTCCGCATGCCATCTCATATCATCTGCATTCTTTTTAAACATATATAACTTCTGCAGTCTAGGCTTTAGAGGAAAATAACGTAAAATCTTCTGAGGAACCTTTTTACGTTTCTTTCCATCCTTCTTTGTATCCTTAACAACGTCTTCAGGAGATTTGTACCGAGGAGCTTTACAATTCGGGCACTCTTCCTCTTTCTCATAATTCTTCCGAAAAAGCACACAATCATTTACACAAGCATCAACCTTGTCATAATTCAATCCTAGAGCTTGAATCATTGTTTTAGCTTCATAATATGTGCTAGGTAGCAACACACCTTCAGGAAATGCCTTCTTTAAAATATTCAACAACATAGAGAAAGATTTGTTGCTCCATCTGCAAATTATTTTGATATGCATCAACATCACGACAAACGATAGCTTACTAAAATATTTGCAACCTGGATATATGTCACGTCCCCATTTCACTTCTCTAAGTAAAATCGAGGAAAACGTGACTAACAGGAAAATACGAATAATGAAACACAACGAAAACGTTGATAAATGGATAAAAGTGAAACATACATCAAGGGGAAGAGGTCGATAGAGTTGTGAGACCGAAGTCCAATACATCAACAAACTTAACGTTCGAAGTCATCAGGAATTTAAAATAACGTCAAGAAAATACGGTGAACAAATACAAGTCTGAACTACATAGTTCGAAAGCAAGACGGATAGCTAAACAGTTCTTGGATCTAAAACAACAATCTGGCAGCGGAAACTGGATCAATATCTAGATTTACATGTATGATGACATATAAACCACCGAGAGTAAAATAACAAAAGTTCAACAAAAACCACCGCTGAGCCTTCCACTTCGTCATCACGACTTATCCTGCACATTTATAAATATATGCAGGGCTGAGTACGAAAGTACTCAGTAAACACATGCCGAAATCACATTCGTACTGATATATTTGCAATTGCCGTAATACAGTGCAACATAGGGATTTTGTCACTAAAGAACCTATGTTCACTAAAAATTCTTGTGTGATCTTAAAATTCGACTGGCCAGTCTAAGTTCTGGAGTAATCAAACATATCTGTAATTCTGTGTGTCGGGAAAGTGGCCACTTTCCGCGAACACTGAACCGGCCAACCCGCTAAGATGACTCACGATTCTGGTGTACACTAACCTTAAAAGATATAAATCTGTAAAGGTCCGAAATCGATTAATTCATCAACAGATACGCATCATACCAAAATATAAACATTTTCGACAATGCAATACTTCATAAAGCTTTAAATTCTAGAGCATTCTAAACGAAAATCATACTTTGGTACAACGCATACGATTTTATTTATAAAAGAAAGCCTACCTGAACTGCTTCTTCGTCTAACGATGATCTGGTGTAATTCGATTGAATTTCTCCTTCGCCGAACCTTAATCGTAATTAAGAGGGAAAATACTCATCGTGAGTATATAATTTATTTCATCTAAATATGAAATAATATTCTATTATCTCGTTAATTATCCTAATCTTTTCACTCGACTGATACTCGAGTACTTAAATATTTCTATAATCATTAAGATATTACTACTAAATTCGTAATTTTATAGGTCTAATTTATGGGATTAAATCTAATTGTTTAAATCCACACTCTTAAACTACTAATTAAATCTAAAGATAAATTTCATTAGATCATAATTAAGAAATAATCTATTCTATTTTTACATACACATTCTGGGCCTAATTTATAAAATTTTATAAGACCAGAACTAAACAAACCGGCCCAAATTTTATTTCTATTATTCGGCCCGCTAGCATTTTCTTGCTTGGCCCATTGGTTTTTAATTGTTGGGCCCAATCTATAGGAAATGTTTGGCCCAAGCTATGGATTTGCCTCATCCTTCGGTACTAGCTCAACCCTAGTCGGTTCACACCCGACTCTTCCCTCTTCTCGCTGCTCCATCCCTCTCCCTCCTTCTCTTTTCTCTATCTGTTCCCGTCTCTCTCTCGCTCGCTGTCTCTTTTGATTTCCTCGGCTGCTGCTCTTCCACCTCTTCTCCTAGGGGGTCTCCAGTCGCCATCGACGCCAAGAGGTAAATCTTTTACTCTTCTTCTATTTATAGATTCAGTTTAGTTCTTAGGATTAAATCTTCGGTTCTGTTTTCGATTTACTCTTCCTGAATCTGAAATATCATCCTGGGACTCTGCATGTTTAGAATTTTGGGTTTTTCTTTTATTAATTGCTGTTAATTACACGATCTCTTATTCTATGGTTCTCTCGATCTGGTAGGGTTATCGGACGTCGGGGTGGTCGGAGCTGCCTCTGGTCTGCAGGTCTTGGTTGCTCCTAGGTAATCTCCTATCTTCTTCTAGTTTTCTTCATTTGATTAGCATTAGTTTCAGATTTAAATTTATGGTTCTATATCTTCAAGATTTTCCTCCAGTTATGGTTCCAGAATTGATTTGCTATGTTTCAGATTGGGATTTTAAAATTCTTGCATTCCATAGTTTAGTTTGTCTATATGTGTTTTGCTTCAGTTTTAAACAAGTTCTAACTTGTTGGCTTTGTTCTGATTCATGCTGGGGAACGTATAATATATATATATATATTGGTTCTGCTGGTTTTAAACTGATTTCTTCATTGGGGAAATTCTGGAGATTGGTGACTGATTAAGGTATTTTCCGTTTTACATTTATGAGATTTTCTTTTATACATAGAGTTGGGTTTCTTGTTCTGGAGATAGGAGTGTTCTGATTTAGTTCTGGAGGTTGAAAGTATGACATTCACTTAGTTTCAGTTCTAATTTAGGATTTATGCACCACTAAGGGATCTGAACCTAACCGATAAACTTCATACTTTTACTTCTTTGTTCATTAAGTTTTGTGGAAGAAGAGGGGATCTAAAGTTCAGTGTTTCTTTCATTTCTTCCTCCTTGGTGATTTTAGTAACCAAATCTTAAAGAAAAGAAACGGAAATTCTTAAACTAATGTTTAAGAATTAACTAGAGTATTAACCATATACACTTACACACACAAATACAGCTATGATAAGTTCTGAAAGCAATAGGCCTAGATTCTAAGTTCTGAACATAATTGCAGTTCTAAGTTCTGTATGCCTAACAACGTTTTGAAACTCTTTGCTAAGTGCTAAAAAGAACACAACTGAGTGTTTTGGGGGTAGGTAGTTACCTTAATCCTTCTGAAAGTTTGAAAGGGGAAGGACTTGAGTGACTTCTCAGGTGTAGATAACTGTTCTGTAGAAGTCTTTAGGGAATGAGTGAACTGTGTTCTAAGAACGTTAGTGAAAAGTTTTAACTGAGAACCTTAACACTAATCTGAACAAAACCAAGTTACCTTGCTGCTTCTAATTCTGAAGTGGTGGTGAAAGAGGTCTTTCGCTTGATGGGGTGAATACTTCTTCGTGTGTGTATAGAAATGGTAGAGGAAGTGAGTAGTAAGGGAGGTTATAGAAGAGTGTCTTGGGGTGTTTTGAAACGTGCAAAGTTCTTTCCCTAGTATGTCTATACCTAAACACTTGAGTTAACCTACACATGAATTCAGTTTACTCTTTACTTCCTCTGTTCTGAATTTGGACTTTGGGGTTACCATTAAGTTCTGATGTTCCCTTCTCTTGTTGCAGGTGTTGGTTGAATGGAGAGAGTAGTGGAGAAGTGAGGGTTACTCCCTGCTTTGTAGCTTATTCTCCCTATTGTTTATTCCTATCGTTCCCTAATTTCTGCAGTCATTAATGTAGCAGCATTTTGATACTTTATGTGTATCTGATTTTTCTTTATGGAAAGATTTCATGTAAGATTTGTTTCGTTCCAAGACTACTGTATACCTAGGTTTTGAAGGGATGGTACAACCTCTATATTTATTTACAACCTTATTTGGTTCGGCAGACACATAATTCCATTATATAAATATACTAACACCTTTCTTATCCACTACTTTCACTTTCTATCTACTGTAACATCCAGTATGTACTTATATACATAGGACGTGTATGTTCCTTCTTCATAAGCAAAGTCTCTGAACATAAATCTATATGTACATACTTGGTGTACTCCACTTGTTGTAATATAACATCTAATTTCGTGAAGCAGTTCATATTATTCTACTTAATAGCAATGTTTAACATAATACTTTCTGATTGTACACACTAGAGTGCATAATCTTCACAGCACTAATATACTATAATCCTATAATTATAAATCTTCACTTGTGACAATAATTATTCAATTAATTAGAACTATAAACCATAATCCTTCCAAACATCTTGTCTTTGTTAATTCTAAATAATGTATCCTTCTATGATACATCACTACACTACAAATTGTTATGGCCTCTCCTAGATAATTAAAATATCTTATAGAACTCCTACTATCGATCTTGCACTAAAATACTTTTAACTAGTACGTCTTTTAAATAATCACATTATCTAAACAAGCTTACATAATATCTATCATTACACAAAGACTATAAAGCGCACGAAAATAATAGCTACTAATATCAATTAGCTAATCGACATTTTAATTTATATACGAAATTTTATTATCGCGATTTCTGATACATGATATATAAATAGAAAATTTTACGGGCCATTACAATATAACTCATCATCAGCATCTTTTAGTAATCTATTGAATGTTTTTGATCCAAATTTTGGCAACATATCTTCATTAATTGTCGACCCTCCATCATAATGCATTCTCGCTTGAGCAGAAACATCTTCAAGCATACTCTGTGTATCCAAAATAATATTTGAATTCCCACTTATATCGTGTTCTTCTTCACCAATTATTTCCTCATCATGATCAAAAAGAGTAACTTCTTCACCATGCAGCATCCATATCGTGTAATCCTTAAGTATACCGTATTGTAACAAATCAGCCTCAACATCATCTCGACTATTGAATATAACGTTATTGCATCTCTTGCAAGGACATCTAATCTTTTCTTGTGGATCTTTCAAAGAATATGCAAAATTTAAGAATTGAGTAACACCTTCTTGATATTGCGGCAACCTTCTGTTGTTGAGAGTAATCCAACTCTTATCCATTTAGAAAATTTACCCGCTAGCAAAACAGTTTTGATAAAACATACAAAATGAGTTAAAATTTAAAATTTAATAATTACATATGCTCACTTTGATAATAGAATATATACCTAATCATCTAGCGTGATCACATAACATTAATCTTTATAATCCTAATAAATATACGATGAACACTTTTATGGGAAGCTTGTCAAATGATAACACATGAAAAATTAATTATAAGCAAATCAAGAAAACAATTTTAATCTTCTAATCTTTAAATCATTTAGTTGTACTTCACATAGATTTAGCGTGATCACATAAATTTTAATAAACATTGGTAAATTGTTTATAAACTAAATTAGAATTAAGGTAAAGATTAATAAGATTTGTTGGTAATCACCTGTTACACCGTTGTCGCAATGGAGATGGGTGCAGATGCTTATGTGGGCGAGAGATAAATAGACTCGTTGACTTAGTCGAATTCCTGAAAAAAAACACTCTAATAATCGAGGGAAAGGTATGAAAAAGAAGATGGTTGACTTTAAATGAGTGGTATGATGAGGCGAACGGAGAGAATAATGATTATTGCACGGTAGATTTTGGCAGTAGAAGAAAAAAAAAGATGAAAAATGAAGAGGAATCGGTGAGAGAACGCAGAGAAATTAGGCTGAGGGTTTGATATGAAATGATTAAAAGAAGATCCATAAATAAATTTAAAAAAAGGAAAGTCACAAACAAAAATTAAATTAAATCAAAAATAAATGGATTACATGTAAATTTAAATTAAAAAAAATAAAAAGAAAAATGGTCATGTTCTATTCTTAAAATAATATGAAAATGGTCACATTCTATTCTCAAAATAATATATATTATATTCTATAAAGTAAATGCACGGTTATAATAAACCAGAAGTATTTATTTTTATTAGTATACTGATATTCTATTAAAATAAAATTAGACTAACTTAGTATATTGTTATTTCTATATAATATGAAAATAGTGACATTCTAGTTCTTAAGATAATATATATATATATATGTATGTATAATATATAATTATATATATAATATTTTTTTAATTTTATAATAGATCAAATATGAAAGAAAAAAATTCAAGGAGTGCAAAATCACTATTAGATATAAATCATAGTGTCACGCCCACTTTATACTATTTCTAGTAAAGCCGGGTAAACGTGA
>JAPKLX010000013.1:4110746-4131748 GCA_026898415.1 Leonotis leonurus
TATTATTATTATTATTATTATTATTATTATTATTATTATTATTATTATTACGTTCACGTTGATGGCGAGCAACACGAGGAATAGATTGTTCAACTATTACCCGATATTGCCTAAACCAAGACAAAATCCATGAAAGACTAATGGAAAAATTAATTCTAAATAACATAATTAAGTATTGCTGAAATAATAAGTAATAATTTTTTAACATAAAAAATATAATAAATGTTATTAGATAAAATAGAGGTAATTCAAGAAATATAGGAAAGAGAAAAAAATAATTAAAATAAATAAAAGCATATAACACTCCACCCACTTATTATAAGAGTATATCAATTTATCTTATTAAAAATTCAAGATATAAATAATTAAATTTCCAAGGTTCTAGATATTAAAAGTTGAAGCGTGCACACATACATATCATCCAAATGAAACGAAAAAAAATAATTGGAGGCAATCCAAAAATTAAACTCAGCGCCAAAATAGTGCTTATATTTCTATCTAATTAAACTCCAATACAACACACGTATCCCACTATCTCCACACGGTAGATTTCTATGAGTTTCTTCTCCATTATTTTCTTTCTTCATTTATATCATCCTTTTCTCAGTTGTGTTCTTATTTTGCAGTTAAATCAAGTAGAATTATGATACCAATTTGTTCAAGAAATTTGAATTCTCATTCCTCCATATCAACCTCTCAAGCTATGGATAACGGTAAGTTTCAATATTATTATTGGTCCTATCTGAATCTGTACTAGACTTGGAATAGTTAAGATGCTGAATTGTAAAGAAGCAGAACATAAGTTATGTTATGTATCTATAGAGCATCATACATAGACTAGTACTGGAGGACTTTCAAGACACAGAATGAAGGAGTCATTCTGTCTATGACACAAAACGTAGGAAACGTTCTGTCCAGATAGTCTATTAAAACAGAAGCAGAAGAGTATCAATCCGTGCCTAACAGATTGATCAAGAGAATGTGAGGAGTCAGCTCAAGGATTACCAAAGATGTTCTGTCAACAAACAGAACATAGCACGAGCTGCTCAACACAGATTGAAGAAAGCTGCAGATCTACCTAAATGGATCACGACTGACATGTCCATGCCATGTCAGACGACACGTCGAATGACACATTGGACATACTCCAACGGATAAATTTACAGTCATCAATCAATGGTCAAAATGACTATTAATGCTAGTTGTAAAAGTTGCACGACATCAATGGCTATAATTTATTACAGCTTTATAAATACTCCATGCCTTCCAAAAACAGAGTATGAGTGAGAGAGAAAGAGAGAGCATGAAAAGAGTGAAAAGAAATCTCACTGCGCGAAATAGTGGATTCATGAGAGTGAATTAAAAGAGTGAAAGGTGAGTGGGTAAGGTAGTCGGTGCATGCATAGATTCCTAGAAATTAAGCTTCAAGGCTGCAAGATTCTCTCCAGTATTCAAGAAATCAATCAACACCAATTCGACTATAAATAACCTTCGAGTATTGTAACTTGGTAGAGAACTACATCCATCTTTCTGAGAATCTCACCAACTAGAACTTAATATAGCATAGCGCTTCAGCAACCATAGTTCTAGTATCCTTCACAGTCCCAAAACTGTGAAGGAGGTCTAAATACATACCCCCACTCAGATCTCATTCTCAACGAGTTTAAATAAGCAAGCTGTAAACTCGTTCTCAACGAGTATATATAAGAAGAGAGTGATCTTACTCAACAAGGATAAAAAAACTGAGGAATCCAAGGTTAAGGGATTCATTGATCTACCTTGATCGACCTTGGACGTAGGGAGTTTACACGAACCACGTTAAACAATGTGTGTTCTTTACTTTCTGAATCATATTCATTGATTTTGTATTTACACTTCACTAGCGAGCATATTACAATCTGCGAGCTGTGCACTTGAATCAATTTCCTAAAGAACACTCAACTTTAATAACAAAATATTTTCTAAGTGTAGACCAGACTAATGTAATCACAGCTTCCGCACATAATCTATGTCAAGACAGACCTTCTGGTAAGCTTCAGAAAGCTACCAGTCGCTCTGCTCTTTATACAGATTACACACGATCATGTCGAGAATCATACTTGGACAAATTCATTATCTCTACCTTGGAGGTGTGTTCTTTCACTTTATACAGCCATCTATCTAGTACAGAAGTAGTCTCGACTTGCTGCTTTATGCAGAAAGTGCGATAATTAGTGGTGTGGTGTATTCCTCCCCTCTCCCGCCATACACCACACCTGCTCTAACCGGGACCCCAATAGTAATATTATGAAATTCAATAAATTTGTAATGTTTATTATCATTTGAAACTTGAAAACTATTCGAAATATATGTGAATGATTTAATAATTTAAATATAGTGATTATAATATTAAATTTCAAATTTTAATTTTTTTTAGTACATGAGAACTATTGAACATATATATGAATAATTAATTTTTTCATAATTAATTATTTTGAAAATTGAATGGAATTAGTTACAAGATAAGATATTCGGATACATCAAACCCAATCAAAACAAATTTAGTTAATTTGGTCCAAATAATTTTATGTTTTGTTGGATTATCTTTTTCAATTCATTTTTTTTAATTTTATTTGGTTCGAATTTTTAGAAAATCTTGAACCATATATCCGAATGTTCATCCCAACGTTTTATAATTCTATATTGAAACATTTGTATTTGAATTATTTTGGTGCATAAAAAACAAAGGAAAAACTAGAGAAATTCAAAAATCAAAAGAACAAAAAAAAAAAGAATAAAAAACTTAGTTGGAATATTAAAAGTATAATTTCATAATAAATATAAATATAATTTATTCATTTACTTTATGTGTACATATCAATTATAAAGATTAAACAAATAAATTGTCATTTCATTTCATCCATAATCTTTATACACACCAAGCATAGAAATGGATTAACATTTTCATTCCATTTAACACTTCATTCCATTCCATACTCCATTCCATTCCTAGCTTATTCCATTCCATATAACCAATCACCTACTCATAACTATACATTAGATTTCAACCTTCAAGATATAATAAGTTCTAGAATCCTTCATAACTTTAATGTATCAAGCTCTGTAAGAGAAGAAGAAGGAAGAAAACAAGCTAGACAATAAGGAAGAGAGCTAGTTTTGTTCTTAAATGTAATGATCACGACCAATAATTCATGCACGAGGTCTTATCTAGTTTTGACTTGAACTTTTAGATGATACTCAACCAATATACATAAGAGAGAATTCAAAATAGTGGGTAATCAATCTCTTTAGAGATTGTGGACATATGGAATTTTCCGAACAACGTAAAAGTATATGTGTTCCTTAATATTCTACATTTAACCGTGTGTTAATCTTACAATGTTCAACATCGAACTAGCTCACAAGACCAACAAGCTATGCGTTTTAATTAATCTTCTTAAAAAACATTTGGCTTGACTTAATTGAAAATTAATTTCTAATTATAAGAACAACCAACAGATCTACCAAACTTCTGCACGTATCTTGTTTAGTTTAAAACAAAGCCACATGCCTATTAGACAAGATCACTTTCACTCTGTCAAGATCACTACTTGAACAAGAATAATCTATTGACCTTGCTCTTTATGACAACCAAGAAAAGTTCAATATTGGTGTATCTACCTATACACCAATCATGCTCTTCACGACGCCAACAATTATCACTTTAAATTAATTTTTAGATTTGAATACAAAAACAAGGTGTATGACTTTTGAAGAAATTTGATTTTTAAATAAATACTCCCTCCGTTCCACTATTTTCGTCCTCTTTCATTTTTGCACGCAAAATAAGAAGCTTTTGTTTAGTGTGTTAATGATGTAGATCCAATAGTTAACTATTATTGTATTATTTTTAATTATTTTTTATTTACGTTAACTTTGAAATTGTAAAAAATAAACTTGATTTCAATTTTATTAAATATTTAATTACTAATTTGAAGTGTTAAAAAAAATTAAAAATTGTTAATAACAATAATTAAATGCATTAATTGAAAAACTTGAATTGAAATTAAAAACAATGCAAATAATTAAATGTATTGCAAATGAAACTTCGTGAATTCAGATTAAAAAAAGTATTGAGGCGGCAAAACCAATTTTCAGAATGTGAAATTTACAAAATGTTTTGTGAATTCAAGTTTTTTACTTAAACAAAACTAATCACATCTATAAACAAACATTGTCATCCCATTTCACATTCCACAAAATACATATTCACACAAATCAGAAGCAAAGTACTGTAAGTACAAAAACCAACAATGGTTATAAACAATTTAATAACGAAGGATCGAAACCCCATAGTTCAGTTTCTGCTCCAACATTCAAAGAACGACAAGACAATCCGAGGCAAAATGAATGAAGCTGCAGCGATGTTCAACACCAGCCCGAGGAATGTTCGTCGACTTTGGGCAGCGGCAAAAAAACAAAAAGATGAAGGTAAGATTATCTTTTTTTAAAGCAAAAAACCAAAGCACCAAGGAGAAAGAAGTTTATGTGTGATTTGACAGTTATTCAAGATTTAGATTTATTGAAAAGATCAAAAATTCGAAAACTTGCAAAAGGAATTTCATGTAGTAAAAGCACTGTTTGGAGATGGATTAATAGTGCCTTGATGAAAGCTCACACTTCAGCCATTAAACCTGACCTCACAGCCCCCAACAAGTTACTTAGACTCTCATTTACCTTAGAAGCACTAGAGTTTGATAGGATCATGAATGTTTTGAGGATTAAGAGCATGTATAACTAGGGCTGTCAAAATTTACCAAAAAAATGGTATACCATACTTACCGTACCGAAAAATACCGTAAAATACCGAATATAAGGTATACCGGAAATTTTGGTAAGGTATGATACCTTACTGAACTTTTCGGTAAGGTAAAGGTATAAGTTTTCCAAATACCGAGGTATACCATCATATACCGTACTGCAGTATATATCGGAAAAATTAGTATATACCGTTGTTTTCTATATATATATATATAATTATATGTACATATAATATAGTTAATAAATATTAGTCACAAATTATAAAATATGTGAGTTTTTTGATAATTGAAAAGATTGAACAAGACATATTATTTGTTACATAAACAATTAGTTATAATATAATTCTACTAAATTTTTTTCTAAAACTAGCATATCAATCTAAATAATTATATAATTAATTATAATAAACTAAAGATAATTATAATCAAAGTTACGTTTTAAAAATATAAGTATTTTATATAATCATATGACTACGTCTATTTGATTTTAAATATAATATATGTTGTAATATATAATTAATGAAAATATACTTAATTTGTTATAATATATCATGCATATATGATAAAATTTGTAAGTTTATGATTCATATATTTAAATCTAGTAGTTATATAATAATATAATTAGTTGAAATTTTAGTAATTAATTATCTGGTATTAGTAGATAATCTCAAAAATTATATTATTATAAAAATAACACTTAATATTTTTTTATATGTTGGATGTTATTTAAGGTATCGTTCATTATATTTTAGTATATCGTGAAAGAAAGGTATATCGAAATAAGGTAAGGTATACCGAAAATAAGGTAAGGTATAGGTATGTAAAAATGTCATACCGAAAGTAAGGTATACCAAACTAAGGTATATACCGAAAAGTATAGTAAGGTAACGGTATGAAATTTTCCATACCGAAGGTAAAAGTAAGAAATAAGGTATGACGATTTTATTAAGGTATACCGTACCGTGACACCCCTATGCATAATACAATTCACATAGATGAAAATTGGTTCTATACTGTTTTATACGTTTTCGGTCTCGTTTCTATCGTACTTTTGGACTAATAATGTTGATTATTGTCGTTTGAGTTGATGCTTTGGTCTTCTATATGCTAAATTGTAGGCAAGGATCGACAAAAAGGGTTAACGAGGCTCAAGAAGAGAAATGAGATGAAAAGACGAAGGAAAGATGGAAAATTGCACACTTGGCCGAGAGCAGGCCCAGCGAGCGCTAGCCCCTAGCGCTCGCTAGACCAAAGGAGCGTGGTAAGGTAGAACGTGGGGCTAACGACCGCTAGCCCCCACGATGGTGTTTGAAGACAGAACTTGGGGGTAGCAAGCGCTACCCCCTAGTGATCGCTGGCCTAGCGGAATTTCTCTTCCATATATATAGTGCCCGTGATTCATCTTGTACGAGGCTTTTTGTCAGTCTATCATTTTAGGGTTTTAGACCACGAGAGAAAACACCGTAGTTTAGAATTTTCATTCATAGTTCGTTCCGTAATTCAATTTGTGGATTCGTTCGTGATTCAAACCCGGAGACTTTTAATGCATTAATTTTCCATTTAATTAGTAAGTTCTTATTGCTTTCTTTATTGCTTTATGTCTTTCTTTCTTATTGTTTTCTTCTTGATTAATTTCCAGTTATTGAATCTCAATCCTTCATTCATGTTAATTAATCAAACTAAAGTACGTCAAGATTTCTTTCCTTTAATTCTTCGTTCTTAGGGTTTAATTGTTTTCTTAATTCTCGCCTAGATAATTCGTACTTTCATTCCTTTAATTTTATTCGCCTAGATAAATTAATTAGAGTAGTTAAAAACCAAAACTCATTCTTTTACTTCTTTTTGTTTGGTAACGTAGATAAAATCCTGTTTAGCCTTCCTTGAGAATACGACTTGAGTTAGCTTATTAATTTATAACGAACTCATTCTCTTGCGAGTAACTTAATAAAATAAGTTGAAACAAATTTTGGCGTTGTTGTCGGGGAAGGCTTTAGGCATTTATTTGCATTGCATTTTATTTTTCTTTTATCTTTCTGTTTGTTATTTCTTTGCTCCCACAAGGTACGTTTGATCTTCTTTTGGTTTGTGCATGCTAGGTCGCTGGAGCTTGAGGCAAGAGTTGGTGCCCTGCATTGACAATATCAATAGAAGAGAAGTCGTGCTTGAGGAGTGACATAGGGACGTTGTCAATCTCGCCTCATTTTTTGAAGAAAAACTAGTAATAATGGCCTAGGAAGACGAAGCACCTAGGAAGCTCGGAGACTTTTCCATGCCAACCTATGGCATCACCGCATCCGCTATCGTACTCTCTGCTACGGGGAGGAAATATGAGCTGAAGCACAACCACATCAACTTGGTTCCATCATTCTATGGGTTGCCTAACGAAGATGCACTCCTATTTATCAGGGAGTTCAGCACAACTGTCCATTCTATCCCACTTCAGGGCCTAACTGAGGATTAGTTGCTAAGGAAGTGTTTCCCCTACTCCAGAACGCTAGGGTAGCACCTAGCGGTCGCTAGCCCTGCGCGCTGCCATCTCCTCCAGAACGCTAGGGTAGCGCCCGCTACACCCCCAGCGGTCGCAATTTTCCCCCAAATTCCAACTTCTCCACCAACTTCCTCCATCTCCTTCACAATCTCCACCATCTTCACCATCTCCATCATTCCCTTCACCTTATTTACCACCCAATTACTTCCCTTCACAAAATCCCCAAATATTTTATACCCCTAAATTCCCAATTCACAAATCTCTAATTTCTCCTACCTTCTTCCACCCCCAATTACCCAAATCCATCTTCTTCCTCCACTGTGGCACCACCACTGCACTGTTGTCGCCGCTGCCCTCCGGCAAATTTTTCCGGCAACCTCCGTTCTCCACTTTCTCGACACATATGGCGCGTACCAAGCATCGTGCCGGTGAGCATGTCCCAACAGGAACAACCCACCACCGAGGACCTCCAACAGGCGTATCATTTTCCTTTCCCCCTTGAATCCGACTTGGAAGGCCAATTCTACGTAACTTCGCCTCATACTCTTGATTGGAATTTGTTGGTTAACCTAGGATTTGTTAGGGAGATTGAGCATTATTTGGATGTTTTAGGACTTAAGAAATATGCTCGCATGTCTTTTAAATGTTCGAAGGTAATCATGCATGAGTTTTTGTATACGTTAAATGTTCCCGCCGACATTACATATTGCACCTTTAGATTGTGGGGAATCCATCGCCGTTTGACTATTACTCAAATTTGCAGGATTATGGGCTTCCACGGAAAGAACACAGGGGATCAAGCCCCGCCATCCGGCTTCAACCCTAATACCTCGTGGACTTCCCTTACGGGTTTCCACAACTAGCAAGCCAGTAGGATGCTGGTTGGCTTCCTCCGGGACAATGTAATGATGTTTTTGCACAAGTTTCTGTCCTACGACATCACCGGGAAAGAACAAGCCAACAAGGTGAATTAGGCGGAGGTATTTCTTCTATAGAGCGCTGCTCAGGGCACACGGGTGTGCGCCGGCTACTACATTCTTAACACGTTTGAGAATATGATGGCTACAATCCGGTACCATACCACGTTGGCCCTAGTGATCTATGCCATTGCCCGACATTTTGAAGTGTTCGTTCCACTAATTGTCAATCTTACGGACACCATTTATGACTCTAGGATTGACCTCTCTGAGCTCAGGCATGCTCGAATTTGCACCGCCGACTACAGGTGGCTGCCATCCACCTCCCGGAGATGTGTGGTTAACCACACTAACGTGTTTGCCGCCATTGCAGCCAACCTACCTACTATTGGCGGAGACATAGATGCAGTCGACACGGTGGCTGAGGAGGATTCATACGAGGATGCTCCGATTCCGGATGCTTTTGCTTCCGGCCCATCCTCTCATCAAGCCGGCACGTCGTCCGGCCAGTACCATTACGATGCCGGTTCTTTATCCTCCGGCGGCATTGACCAGCTCAGCTCCCAGTTTCAGGCCCTGGGCACCGACTTTGGTGCATTCCGCTCGGACTTCAACTCCTTCCGCCAGGATTTCACGACATTCTCCCAAGAATTTGGGACATATGCTGACGAGGCGCGTACTTTCTATCATGATTTTGGCGAGTACAACACCTCGATGACTGCGAGCCAGCAGCGGATCGAGCAGCGGGTGAATGACACCCATGACCTCATGGCTGAGCAGGCTCGCCAATGGAGATTGGCGCAGGAGCAGTCTGCCCTGCAGTATCAGCAGGTCATTGAGAACTACCGTCAGATGGCCGAGCTCAATGCTTAGTGGTCGAACTGGGCTCAATATGATCATCCACGGCCGTCGCCGGATCAGCAGTGACTTCTCACTGCTGTTTAGTATGATTTCTTTCTTTTTGTTTTCGTGTGTGTTCGGGTTGATTTCATTTAGTTATTTCTTTTTGTTGCTGTTTTGGTTTGTGTTTTGGTATCTCCCTTGTAGGTTTCGATCACTAGCACTAATCGAGCTTTATCATCGCCGCATCAACCCAAATCGGGTAGTCCCTTTCCCTCTCTTGTTCTTTTTTGCATTGAGGACATTGCTTATTTCTATGTTGAGGGGGGTGTGCATGAATTCTTAGTTATGCGGCGTATTTTTATGTCGTGCATTGTTATGTATGCATGCTTGTCTACTTGCGTATCTTAGCTCGACATAATTAGTGATTGATTTTGATGAGAGAACATGTTTTGATTATGATTCAATATGAATATGAATGGTCAATGTAAGTCTTTGATTGAGTGATGAGCTTTGCGTTTGATCATGACTGTTGTGGGGTACTCTTTTGTGATGGATTGATGAGATAACTCTTGCCATCATTGATTTGGTATAAGATTGCTTGTAGTGCTAGACTCGTTTTTAATTGTGAGAATTGTGAAATTGAGTTGGGAGGCCATTGTTCCTCCGGAAACCATGAGCATGGGAAACCACACAAAAACACTTTAGATGACCTCTAAATGTTTATATCTCGTGACTTTTGGCCATATAACTCACTCTTTCGAAATTTGGCTCGAATGGCCTTAATAATTGAATTGCTTGAACTATTTGAATAAGTGATAAGAACTCTACCTCTTTTCCTCTATGAAATTGAAAGAAATTTTGAATTCTAGGAATGGGTATGGGAAACCACACTAGGATACTCGGGTTATACCGAAGATCACACCTAGTGACCATCGTTCTATATATCACTAAAAATTCTATGCGGTTTGATTCTAAAAAACGGGATTGAAAAGATAAAAAGGATACAAAGTCTAGCCTTGAGTTATTGAAAACCGAATTTTTGATTGTTTTTGAGTTTGATCGGATTGAAGTTGCAATTACGAGAAAAACACGTGTTAGTGATAATGCTTATGATCTCCATATTATGTTAAGCCTAGACTTGCTTGAGGACAAGGAAGGTATTGTGTGTGGGGAGATTGTTTTATACATTTTTGGTCTCGTTTCTATCGTACTTTTGGATTAATAATGTTGATTATTGTCGTTCGAGTTGATGCTTTGGTCTTCTATATGCTACATTGTAGGCAATGATGGAAAAAAAGGGTTAACGAGGCTCGAGAAGAGAAACTAGATGAAAAAGCGAAGAAAAGATGGAAAATTGCACACTTGGCCGAGAGCAGGCCCAGCCAACGCTAGCGCTTGCTGGACCAAAGGAACATGGCAAGGTAGAACGTGGGGCTAGCGGCCGCTAGCCACTGAGACAGAATATTGGACAGAACGTGGGGCTAGCGGAATTTCTCCTCCATAGTTTAGAATTTCCATTCATAGTTCGTTCCGTAATTCAATTTGTGGATTCATTCGTGATTCAAACCGGAGACTTTTAATGCATTGATTTTCCATTTAATTAGTAAGTTCTTATTGTTTTCTTTATTGCTTTATGTCTTTCTTTCTTATTGCTTTCTTCTTGATTAATTTTCAGTTATTGAATCTCAATCCTTCATTCATGTTAATCAAACTAAAGTATGTCAAGATTTCTTTCCTTTAATTCTTTGTTCTTAGACTTAGGGTTTAATTGCTTTCTTAATTCTCGCGTAGATAATTCGTACTTTCATTCCTTTAATTTTATTCGCCTAGATAAATTAATAAGAGTAGTTAAAAACCAAAACCCATTCTTTTACTGCTTTCTGTTTGGTAACGTAGATAAAGCCCTGTTTAGCCTTCCTTGAGAATACGACTTGGATTAGCTTATTAATCTATATCGAACTTGTTCTCTTGCGAGTAACTTAATAAAATAAGTTGAAACATATATCACAAAGACTACCCACAGATTTTATCTCACTCTAGGAGAGGTGAAGCCACATAGGACATGTAAGAACAAGAAGTTCATTACGAATGTAATGTTTATGTGTGCAGTTAGTCGTTCTATGTTTGATGACATGGGAAATGTAATATTTGATGGCAAAATAGGAATATTCCCATTCACATAACAAATTAAAGTAAAAAAAAAGTCAAAAAACAGACCGGCATGAACTCTTGAGACAAAGTGCATACAATCAATCACAAAAGATGTAACCAAAGACTGCTTGATCAATCAAATAATGTAAGAGACAAAGAATAATTTCATTTAATTTTTTAACTGCAACAATTAATACATGTCACTTGTCCAGATTATTCCAGCTATCAAATTAAAATGGCCACCAACAACAAGTAGGGTTATATACATACAACAAGACAACGCCAAACCCCATATCAAAGATAGTGACCCGGATTTCAGATGTGCAGTCATAAGGGATGAGTTTGACATAAGGATAGTTCATCAACCTCCCAACTCATTGGACACAAATGTGAACGACTTGGGGTGGTTTAGAGCTATACAAAGCATACAAATAGAGAAAACATGGTATAGTGTGGACTCACTCGTGAATGCAGTTGTGTCATCATTTCAAGAACTGTCACCAACAACTTTAAACAAAGTGTTTCTTAGTCTACAAGGTTGCATGATGGAAATCATGCGGTTGAAGGGTCAAAATTGCTACAAGATACCCTACATGAAGAAAGATTGTCTTATAAGGCTACAAAAACTACCATTTGTCTTAGAAGTGTAAATGAATCTGGTTAGGGAATGCTTGATGTATCTAATAGAGAATGGAAGGCCAGATGCAGCTCATGAAATTAGAAATTCTTTAAGTATTGATGATGAAGTGGACTGTTTCAACTTATTTTAAACTTTCAGTACGTGGCGTTGTTTAGACCAGACCCACTGTCCGATAAAGGGACTCAGTAACGGGTACGAGGAATATTTCCAGCCGATATACCTTCATATTATTTTATTAAATTGCTCGCAAGAGAACGAGTTCGTTATAGATTAATAAGTTGACCCTAGTCGTATTCTCAATGAAGACTTAACAGGGCAATTTGAATCTTTGTTCATAAAACAGAAAGCAATAAAAAGGAATTGATTTGAAGTATTACATCTAGGCAAAGAATGTAAAGAAGAAACGCAATTTAAATCTAATCTAAGAATGCGAAATAAATCTAATCTAAGAAAAGTACTAAATTTGAAATTGAATGCAAAAGAATTACGGAATGTGATCTGAAAATTGCAAAGGGAGTAAGAAATTGAAAGCATAAACAATAAAACGAATATAAAGCAATAAACGAAACAAGAATAAGTATAGGGAAAATGAACAAACTTGAATTAAGAACTGGAAACGGTCTTTGAATTCACAACGAAAGAAATCTGAAAACGAACTACGAACTACGAATATTTTAATTGGCTAATCTTGAAGATGAAAAATAATGTAAAGAACTATCTAGGTCTTGACTCTCGGATCGAGGTCTAGACGAGCTAATCTATGAAAGGAAAATATACAGAAAAGTGCTGGAAAAATAGTCTAAAGTGTCGTGTGAAAACTGGGATGAGAGTCTGGTCAAAAGTCATGTCTCTTGAATGAAAATCACGCCGAGAATATATAGGCGAAGGTCAAGTCAGCGACAGCGTAAGGTTCAGCTACTGCTGACTAGGTTGTTTTGTGCCATCTGCGGGCCATTGGAACGGCCCCGAGTTACCCGCTAAGTCAACGGCCGCTGAGCAAGGTCAGCGACCGCTGACTTGTTCTGGCGCGCGTCCGTGGTGCTGGCTCTGGCGCTGGCTCGTCGCTAGCGCGTATGGTCTAGGCAGCAGCTGCGGAGTGTCACGCGACCGCTGACTAGTGCCTCGGCATTTGTCTTCATTTTCTTCTCATTTTTTGATTCTTCCTCGTTCCTTTTTCAACTTCGATGCTCGTTTAGGCCAATGATCCTGAAACATAAAATGAAACATAAATCGGGCCAAAACATCACGGATGAGGGAAAATAATACGAATAAAGCTACGGAAAACCTAAGTTTAGACGAACAAAATGAGATTAAACATGGATCAGTAGGTAGTGAACACATGTTTTTATTTAAATGCAAGGGGTTTTTGTTTGCATTTTACTGAAATATACAGATGTTCTAATCTGAATATTTGGTTTAAATGCAATTTTTTGTGTGCATAATGTTAAACATGAATTTTCTAGTTTGCATATTATGTGTACATGCATTTAGTGTGAGCATTTTGGGGTGAGAATGCAATAATAGTGACTGCACTCTCTGTGTAAATGCAATTTTTGTATGCTTATAGTTTGGCTTTTTGAAACATCAATGCAATATGTAGCTTAAATGTTTTGTTCATTTATAGTTTGTGCATAAATGTGTCCCTATTATGAATGAAACAGGAATCTCAATCACAACACATAAAAGCCACAAAAGAGAAAGACCATTCCAATTTAAACACATATCTGTACACAAGCTCCCACACAGTACACAACCCATTCTTTCAACTAAAATCAATTATCACTACACATAACCACACAATCATCCACCCACAATAATCAGATATCAGTTGATAAACCACACAATCCTCATTCCAGAATAATCAGATATTATATCAGTACACAAGCCTCATTCCACAATTTAACACTAACCACATAAATTTGATGTAATATTCAATCACATAAACACAAAAAAGTTCAACAGATATTTTAGAGAATACACTTAATCATCTCATCATTTACACAACATTCGAATGAGCATCATCTTATCATCTCAAGACTAAACCAAACTTCCAATATAGTGCTCTTACTCCAATAAACACCACATAAATACACATCCATAAAGAACATGCATCAAGCGAAACACTAAGGAAAGATCTCACCAGATTCAGATCGAAACACTCAATCTCAGATCCAGGTACCCCACCTCCAACATTCGAAGCAACACTTGTAACTTCAGCCTCCTCTCCTCCCCAAGAATCCAATCTAAGCACCCCACCGCTCAGAATTTTGGTGTCTTCAATAACTAGGGTTTTCTCGTAAGAAGACCCGAGAGATGCACAAACAGATACTTCAATCGGTAAATCATAAGGATTAGAAGGGTAGAAGAAGTTGTCAGGGTGAGAAGGGGGTAAAATTATAATCATTGTGACTACGAAGGGAGGGCAAATAGTAAGATTTTCATTGGGAGGAAGTTGTGGTACTTCAGTTATGGAAGCATTGGGTGAAGAAGGTGGGTGAACAACATAGATTATGTCAAATATCATAGTGAGATGAAGGTTGACGATGAAGATTATGATTTTTAGTTGAGATGAGTATTACCGCCGCTTAGGCTAGAGAAAATGAGAGGAAAGTTCATTCTAGAGTGTAGGTTAGAGAATGGGCCGATGTCTAAATGATTAATGGGCTGATTAGGATAGATGAGCTTAAATTTAATTAAGGGTTTAATAAGGAGTTTAAATGATTAATTACTCTCTTATTATTTCCCAAAAGGGATAGAGGACAGAAATAATGGGACATCCCAAAATAGTATACAGACCGCTTTTAGCGGGACGGATGGAGTATTAAAAATTATATACAAAATTGTCAGACACAAGATTGTAAAAAGAAAAATAATAGAGACCAACATAATATTTAAATTCGAATCATTTCTATATTTCTTGTATTACAATAACCTTCTATTTTTTTTAAAATTAAATGGATTAAAAATGTGTATAAATTGTGTGAATTGTATTGAATCATACAATTCATATATTCTGTTTTTATTAAATTTTATGCACATATGAATAATATGATTGACAAATAAATATTATTCTTACTTTCATATCTTATATGTGAGATTTATACACAAACCGTGAAAGTAAGAGAAATTAAATTTTGTTAATTATACAATATAGTCAAAAAAAGATTGTAAAAGACAATTAATAGTCGATTAGCCATCAACATAAAAATATTTAAATTCTAGCTATTTTGAATGTGAATTACTATAAATACCTTTATACTTAAATTTAATTATACGAATGGTACAAATGATGTTAAATTTATGAACAATATTCATTTATACGATTGATACGTACTATCGTTTAATAAAATTGAATATTACGTATGAGTGGTACAATTCATACTATTCATATTTAAAAATGTAAAAAATAGTTACAAGGGTAATTTAGTACAAAAATTTGTAAATGATTAAAATTTAAATATTATTTTGGTGACTATTATTGTCTTTTATAATCATTTTTGGCTATTTTGTATAATCACACAATTAAATTTATGTAGAAAAATATTTATGATAATTAACAATTAAAATGATTATAATTTAAATATTATTATGTTGGTGGTTATAATTTATATTTTATAATTTTATATAATTAATATTGAATATTTTTTTATGATTTATCATATTATAATTTTAAATAAATATAATAAAATTAATATAACGTGATATCTAATTTGAATATTCAGGTCTGAGAAGGATAATTATAATGTAGCGAGGGAGGTGAATTATGAACCACAAGAACAGAAGACAAGTGAGTCAGATCAAATCCAGCATGGATTCAATCAATTCCCTTTTCCTCTCCCTCCCGTCCTCGTCCTCCATTTTCAAATCACAAGCTCATTACCCAAATATGCGGATTTGCATGAACCAAATGACGCCGCTCGAGTCGGTGTTCCGGCGCCGCCTCCTGACAGGCGTGGCCGCTGCTTCCTTACTGGCCGTCGGTGCGAATTTCGGCGGAGCGACGAGCTTCCTCTTGGGTTTGTCGCCGGAGGCTGCTCGGAGCCTCAAGCTCGACGTCCTGTATCCTGTCGCCGGCTTCAGCCGATACGTAGATACTGACGAAGGATTTGGTATTTACACTTATTATTACTGCTCTAATTGCAATCAACGCTTATTAGGTAGCTATATCTCAATTAGGTTTTGGTGTGAGACAGAATTTTTATACCCGGAGAGCTGGTTGGGGGATCAGATGTTGCTGTACAGAGCAGCTGGGAAGGCGGAAAGGTCTCTGGATCCTCCATCCCTGAGCGACGGCGGAGGGCGGCGGAGGAATTTGAATGAGCCAACGGTTGCGTTTGGGCCGCCGGGATCTACTGGAGAGCTCAATGTCAGCGTCATCGTGTCGCCAGTCCCCATTGATTTCTCGTATTTTCCATACGATTTAATTATTTGTGTTTTTAATATTTGTATTGCATCAATATAAATTTAATATGAATAATTAAATAATTAGGGGCTTTATTAAGCGGGCTAGGTAGGAATAACCGTAGATATATAAGAATATTATAGGTTAATCTAATTTTTACTAATTAATATTAAATTCATAAAATATCCCAAAACCCGTGAGTACGACTCTAATAAAAGATTATTTCCTTGATTTAAAGTAATTTCAATCGAATGAATTATTCTAATTAATCTTACCTTACGTAGTAAACACTTCCTTAGGACATGTTAGGTTGGATGAATTATTTATCATTTAGTCTCAGATAAATTATATGGATTGTTTCGTTGGATAGACATGTCCCATGTAGGATTAGTCATGACTTGTGTGTATTACACTTCCCTATGACAAAAATAATCTCAACTAATCTCAAACCAAATCAATTTCGAACAATCACGCGCTAATTTAATCTTTGTAACAAATCAGCCCATTAAGGTATATATGTAATAAAAAGACATATCTTAATCTAAATTATTTAAGTATATATGTAATAAAAACACATATCTAAATTTTAAATTATTTATTATGACATTGTATTATTTTAGTATTAAAGTAATAGTAAACTGAGGAAATACTGAATGTTATTTGTTTTGATTGACAGCATTGAGGCATTTGGAGGAGCTGAACAGGTGGGAGAAGCAGTGATCCGAAGCATTACAGCCAGATCTGCAGACGTGAAGGGAAGGCTGATAAGATCCACTTTGAGAGAGGATTCAGATTCAGGGAGAAATGTGAAGTATTATGAGCTTGAATTTGTAGTTGAGAGCCCCACTCTGGGTTTCAGGCGCCATAACGTTGCTATATGTTGTGCTCGCAAGGGGAGATTGTTTACATTGAATGCACAGACACCAGAATCTGCATGGCCTCACTTTAAATCACACTTTTATACAATTATTTCATCCTTTCACTTACTCTTATAAGCCATGCCTTTCACTCTCATCTCAATCTTTCACTTTTCATCCTCCCCTTTTCCTTCATTTTTTTAATTGAGTGCCAGTATATAATTACTATGTTCATCTTGTTATTTCATTTTTCGTATCACTATATTCCTATCTTATTCCATTTAAATAAACCAATCACAGTCACTTCCTAATTGTCGTTTCATTTTATCTTGTAGAACATAACTAAGAAAGAAACTCTATTAGTAAATGGGATATTGTATATATTGACATCTTCCAACTGAGAGATAGCAGTTAAGTAACGACAAAATTTCCAAGATGATAAGAGATATGCAACTTTTTGTTATATGTACCGAATTAGATTGGGATCTGAATTAATGAAATAACAAGATGACATATTAATTATATACTTCTACACTTTCAATCGGGAGATATTCAATTGGAAAAAATTTGAATTTCGTTTCATCCCTATTGAATATGTCTCGATTGTTGTTACACTTCTGAAAATTTACACCGCCCTGAGAATCGCTGCCGGCGCACCATTCTCCGCATCCACCGCACACCTTTGCGTATCCATCCCCTCCCCGCTACCGCCGATAATCACTGTTGTGTACACATCCCTCCACAGCCACCATACACCTCCGTGCACTCATTCCCTTCCCACTACCACTGCACTGTGTCGCCGTGCTCATCCCCACCGGGTGTCACCGCAACCATCCCACTGCGCGCCGCACACTGCTGAAAATTCATGATTTTGTAATAAGGTATGAGTAGTCTGATTTGATATGAAGTGTATGAAATTGTATAATTTTCATGGTGAAATAACTTAGTTTGTGGTCGTTTACATTCAAAATAAATTAGAACAAGAACTGCGACATAGATCGTTTGTTGACTCAAAGGAAATAAGTGCAACGCAATTGAACATTTAGTTCGGCAAAGACTTGCCTACTTTTGGAGGGTTAAACCAACCCAAATTCACTATAAATAAAAGATCATAGATACAAAAAGTTTCTACTTCTACTCACTTGTCTCTCTTCTATTCTATAGTACCTAAACGGAAACTAAAATTACCCAAGTAAACCCAAAGAGTAATCGATCACAAGGGAACCGATGTGTTACTCTTTTCTCACGAGATTAATCACAAAACCAGAACTAAACTAGAATAAATATGTGTATATGAATACATATTCTATTCGCTCAATCTTACAAGTATAAATCTCTCTTTTGCGTGCGTGAGTTCTTCAAGATTCATCATTGCCTTTATATAGACGTCCAATCTTCTCTTCAAGTTTGCTGCAATGATGTAGGGAAAGTTTATTTAAGTTGTTCCACAAAATCTGGCTTCAAGGTTGACCGAGTCTATCTTTTATCTTTTCCATATTTTTCTCAACAGTCTCGTCATCTTTTGCATATGAGACAAGAGTTTGAACATGTCTTTTGTTTTTATACACAACTTGCCACTTCACGTATCTCACTATCTCCCCCTTGGCATTTGTGTATTAAAAACACTCTTGCTTGAAACTCCCCTTGCTTTGTTGGTTCCCCTTTCTCTTATAATTCGAAGTGAGTGTAGTGTGAGTTAGTGAATGAGAGTGGCAGCGGAAAGATGTTGAATTAGATAAATAATTTGTAGCAAATTGAACAATAATCATCAAATTCACAGCACGAACAGAAACATCGACATTTGATGACTTCAGCATCATTATAGCAAAAACAATAAATTCTAAAATAAAAAAACCAATAAATTTTTTCACAAAAAATCAAGTTCAGCCACAACAACACGACAATAATTTTTATCTCCCTTGTTTGCAAAACAGAAATGTCAAGCTAGTCCTTCATCACCCGTTGGTCCTTCACCCTTGATTTCAATGAGCAGCATTTCAATTTCCTTCCTTCTAGCAACATTGTCCTTGATTTTTTTGGAAAAATGTAGATATTCTTTCTCAAGTTCGACTAAGATCTTAGATGACATGGTGGCCATCTTCACTGCCTTGGAGTTGGAGTCTTCAAACAGATCTTTTGGGAGCTTCTTCGGTTTACTGTCGGCTGTTGAAGGTAGGTCGTTGATGTGGAAGCTCTCATCAAATAACTTAGGCATGAACATAAGTGGTTTGTGATCTTCCATAAACACATCATTCGGCTGAAGAACATCCACTGAACCTGTGATAAACTCGAAAAGTAACCCGAGATAACAGATGGGCCTCTTGCAAGGCACCTTTTCGGCATGATCTTGTAAGGACGAGAAAATCATTTAACCAAAGTTGATAGCTTTACCAATACCAACTCCGTACAGAAAGGTCCCTAAGGATGGACTAATGGTGGATCTGTGGTCGCCTGAAATCTAGTTTCTTATGGCTATTTTGTGTAGGATTGTGTAGGTCATGGAAAGTTCAGTGTTGGGAAACCCACGAATTCATATTGGTTTTGATGATGTTACTCGAAACTACACTTTGTTGTTTTGGAAACCTAGTAGTCATTGTCATCTATTAAGAAATACCTTAAGTGTAGTAGAAGTAGATCGTTTTTGGCATATGAATAACGATCTGTATTATCCTTGATTAAAGGTATTCTAGACACAATGATTACCATGAGAACAAGTTTCTTCCCTTGTAAGTCAGCTAGCTCCTAGATTGGTGAGCAGATCTTTCTTATACATAAATAATGATCTGCTTCCTAAATAAACAGCTCGCTGACAATGTTACTTGGTTCTTGGTCTCAATCTTATAGTTTATCCTTTAACAGATCACAATTGTAAAAGTGGCTTGAAGTTTCAAGTCGACTTATAACGATCTGGTTACATAGACTTGGATTAGCTTAGAAAATAAAATATACTTGTAATTCATTACAAGTGTTTTAGCAGCTAGGTTTCAAGTCAGCCCGCTGCTTGGAACTAACATCAGATCGTCTTCGTCGACTATATATGAATGGGCAGCTCGTTCTCAAAATCAGTCCGCTGCTCTCTCGCCAACAACATTACTTCAAGTCATTACTATAGGCGAAAGCAGCTAGTTCCAAATGATTGCATCAATCTGCAGTCATCTCAAGTAGCAGATCGTTTGTGTCCAAAAACGATCTTGTCATCTCTACCATACATATAGCAGATCGTTTTATACCAAAAACGATCTGGTCGCTTCAATTCAATGGAGAATGAGATGAAGTTCAAACACAAAGGACAGCGAGCTGATATGACATCAAACTCAAGCTGTTCCTCACAGTAACTACGGTGGACTGCCGACATACCTAAATTTGTCTCAAGTCAACCACTCCTTGTATTGTCACATCAACAGCATGCTTTAAGGAATGAAGGACAAGAATATCAAAATTCTAGTACGGTGAATCATTCCCAGTATGGCAATACATTGGGAAATCTCATGAAAGGTGGTAACCACTCTCATTTTGATAGCGCGTGCTTCAACAACACTGCCATGCATTTAATGCAGTCATTAATGCGATTAAGAAGGACATCTTCTTCTCCAACGGATAGTTTTCTTCAAAGAGGCTATAAATACCACCTTCACTTCCAGAAATGAGTACGAGAATTCACGATTACAAAGCTTAAACTCTGCTCAAACATCTTCAAGTATTCAAAGCTCTAAAAGCACTCCTTCAAGCTCTAGAATTCTCTGAGTGTTTCATTATTTCTTGAAGATAGTTTTTCTGGAAATTTTCTGTTTACAAAACCCAAGTTAGGATCTAGTTTTGATCCAAGATTTGTAAGATTTAGATTGTAGTTCTTCAATATAAGAAGTGTAATCTCAAGTTGTTATCTAGTTTTGATAAAGCTTGAG
>JAPKLX010000013.1:4131758-4163389 GCA_026898415.1 Leonotis leonurus
GTTAAACATCTTGTGTTCTTACTTTCTTTTTTACTTCATTATCACATCCTTCACACTCTTGCATTAACTTGGTTGTGTTAAAAGATTGACTAAATAAAACATTTTAACTACAAAGAGCATTAACCACCGAATTCCGCACACAACATTAATCAAGGTTAATTTTCTTAAAGTTAATTTTATTAAGTGTTTCTTCTCACCTAAGGTTATTTGAGCTAAGTTGTTTCTTCTTCACAAGAAGAAATCCTAAGCTAACCTAAGCTATCTTTATTTATAAAGTGTGTTTAAGCCTTATACTTGAACTTTGAAAAAGAAACCCCCCCCCCCCCCCCCCATACACCAATCTAACTCTTCCGGGACCAACATTCAGAGCTGAGAAAGTGCCCCCTAATGTGCCATTTGGAGAACTTTCTCCTAGTAATTGTTTTACCCACGAAGTTGATATCCATGTCACTAGTTTCAACTACCGATTGTTTTACCCACTAAGTTGATATCCATGTCACTAGTTTCAACTACCCCAACTGGTATACCCAAGAATTCATTCAGTTTAGAAGGAGATATCTCAAAAGTCTTGCCCCTAACATAGCCTTGACAATAGTCAGATGACCTAGAATCGAACATGGTCTTGCTAAGGTTCGTGTAAAATTCTAACACAAGTTCAATGACACGCTTCTGGGCATAACAGTTTTCTCTAGATGGACAACTTCAATTACTTTGAGTAACCCTATGGGTTCTAAGTCAGACATTTTAACAAGGCGATCGAAAATGTTGTTTTTAGTGAGATTGACTGACCAGAAAGGCTCATAATATGAATTCCTAAACTGAGGCATGAAGGGAGAAACCTGAGAATTGGGGTTTTGGGTTTATGCTTCCCTGTAGTTTGCTGCTTCGCTTTCAGAGGCTTCTTTTGAGGAGGATTCTTCCCTAGGTTGTTTCTTGGAGGCGTGCTATTATTTGTCTCACTATTATTCTTTATAATTAACGCTAATAGTATTATTCCACTAACATGTCTTTGAAACAAAATCGTAAATAACATTTTTATTGAGATGATCTGATTCAAAAAATTTAATTTGTTCAATATATTCATTGATCATTGCTACAATTTTTTATTTGGGTAAAAGATCTTTATGTAATTTTAATTTAACAAAAAGATTATTTTTTTATCTAAATCAGATACTCTAAATGAATACAAATAAAATACTCTTAGAAAAAAAGATAACATGAAGAATTTATCATATAATATATTTGCATAATTAACATCAAATAAAATTATTGAGAGTACCTTGCTATTTGATAGAAATATAATCATTCACAGTCTGTTATTTTGAAAGCTAATAGACAAGATTATATGCTGATAGAAGAGAGTCAAGAAAAAAAAGAAAAAAAAAAAGGAGAGATTGAAGAAAAGGAAAATTTAAGAACAAAGATTATATAAATATTAGATGACGTTAAACAAATTAATATAATACTCCCACCGTCCATGAAAATGATTTACGGTTTGACCTAACACGGGTGTTAATATGTGTTTTGACTTTAATGGAATATGTAGTGAGTGGAGTAAGGGTCTCACTTCATATATAGTTTTAAATTGAGTGTGAATAGTTAGTGGAGTTTGAGTCTCACTTAAAGTATTGTTTTAAATTGAATTGTGTGTAATGGATTTGGTGGGTCCATTTACTATAAAAGGAAAAATTTAAATGTAAACCATTTTCGTGGACATACAAAAATAGCAAAACGTAAATCATTTTGATGAAGGGGTAGAGTATTAGAATATATAATTGAGCAGTCCACTCATAAATTCATAATACAAGTTTTAATATCTTTAAATTTCCTTTCACAAAAAATATATCCGTTTCGTATAGATTATTAGAGTACAAAATAGAGAAGCAGTGTTTAAAATATATTTAGCATAATGGAGCAAAAATAAATGCAAATTTTAATATTTTCAAAATGCAAATTAATTTTAATATTTTTAAATTCATTTCACATCACACAAAAAAACTAAATATATTTGACATAATGCAACAAAAATTTATTTGTCTTGTCTTTTGAAGGATTAGTCCTTAAGCCACACACTTGAATAAAAACATCTAAACCAACCGAGCTAGTATAAGTATTTGTGAAGTATATTATTTTAATATGTATTACAATATAATATATAATAATTAATATGCAGCCACCCAGTTCGGCTAGTGCCAGAACGGCCCCTGCGTATGTTTAATAGAGAGGAGTTGGAGAGTTTACACAATTTTTTTTATTCATTTTGGGAGTTGAAAAAATATAATAAAAGAATAGAAAAAGAGGTGAAAATTGTAATAATAAAATCAAAATTTTATTAAATCGAGATAATTGAGAAATTACAATGCTTTGGAAATTACAATAGTAAAACGAAAAAAGTCGAGTCGAGGAAGACCTCTTTCCGCAAGACGAGATACCCCCGCCTAGTGCTCACGGTCCGGCGTATCGTCCCCAAAGATAAAACGACTTCGTCATTTAGAGTAGTAGCACCACAAACTTTAAAGGTCCCGGAAAACATGACGAGGGAGAGAACCGAACTAACTATGCAACTCCTATATAAAGACTAGAATGAGAAGAAGATTTAAAGGAGAGGAGAGAGCTAATATTTTTGGTGTGTTTAAAAATGAGCTCTCAAGCCCCTTTATAAAGCACTATGGGGGAAAGTCAGGTCACTCCATAAATAAGCTTTATAAATTGCCATAAACTTAGACCCACCAAGAGTCACTCTCCGCAACTTCAAAAGTTACAAGACATCAAGCCATAATAATGGCCATATCAAAGGTTTTTGCATGGATTTGCATGGCTCCACTTATGGGCTTCTACAGTGGGCTAATGAATAATTAAATTACATTATCCAATTAAAGTCCAAACAACAATCAATAAGTGGACTAAACCACATTGCCATATAAAAAGCCCAAACCACTTTTAGCATATGATTTCTCACTCACCGAAAATCGATTTTGAGAAATATGCTACAATTATCTACTCGAAAGTAAATAATTCTTATTCATTTAATTTTCAAAGAATTAAATATATGACCACCAAATTAATTAAGAACCCTGCAAGTTCAAAATCAATTTTCCAACAATCCCCCGCATGAGTGAAAATGCATATGCATGAATACAGACACAAACTCAATTCTCGTGAGGCAATACCGCATTTGAAAAGGTAACTTATGGTTTTGAACCTTCCATAGTTAACACCATCGGGCATACCGACGGACTAGTGGACGCGATGCCTTGAACTATTCCTCCTTAGTGTATATCGAGTCAATAGTATTAACACAATATCACCTCGACCTCGTCCGTTCTCACGTTTGGGTCCGTTTCAGCCATGGACACCCTCTTTGGATTCATAAGTGACTATTCACATGAAGCGGCCCCACTTCTCACTCATATAGGTGACTCTTATCGAGTATCTTGCCATACTCATTTACCAAGAATCATTAAAAGTCATAAGACTTATCCTCACCACATTGCAAGTCTTCAACACTCATTTGCTTTCTAGGAAAGGGCCAAGTGTTACAACACGGACTCATATAACTTAGTTTTCCCAATAAAATTTATATATATATATATATGTGTGTGTGTGTGTGTGTAATTTTTGAAGCAAGCACAATAATATATATTTAGCTTTTAATCAAATTATGAATGTATATATGCATATAAATAAATGAGTTCATATTATTTGAGTTTATTCATACGAAAATGGCGTGAACTGGATGATTATGTTGGGGTCCCGGTTAGAGTAGATGTGGTGTATGGGGGGGAGGGGGGGGGGGGGAGGGGAAGAATACACCAAACTACAAATTTTGCGCGTGTTCTGCTTTAAAGATGTTGGTCGAGATAGCTTCTTTACTAGACAGATGGCTTTGTAAGATGACAGATTCCTTCTACTGAATAAGAGAAAGGAAATTTGTCCAAGTAGGAGTCTCGACACAGATCGTGAGCAGTCTGTTTGGGAGAAAGAATAGCTGATGGCCTTATAAGGATCACCAGACCATCTGTTCAGATTGTGTGTGTGCTAAAGCTATGATAACTTATTCTGCTCTACACTTAGAAATTTTTTTTGATATTTAGTCAAGTGTTCTTTAAGTGGTTGATTCACATGCACAACTCGCAGATGGTGATCTGCTCATTGGTGAAATGAATGAAGAATCATTAAATGCAATGTAGAAGGTAAAGAACAAACATTGTTTTAATGTGGTTCGGGAAACTCCCTACGTTCACGGTCGATCTGCCTTGATCGATGAATCCCTTAACCTTGGATTCCTCAATTCTTTAACGTCGTGGATGACGAGTTTACACCTCACTTATTTAAACTCGCTGAGAACGAGATCTGGGTAGGGTTTTGTGTTTAGACCTCCTTCACAGTTTTGGAACTATGAAGGATACTAAAACTATGGTTATGGAAGTAAGTTATAGGATATGAGATTCACATAAATGCGTCGGTGATTCTCTACAAGGTTACAACACTTCGAAGGGTATTTATAGACAAACGAGTGTTGAGTGAATTCTTGAATGCTGGAGAGAATCTTGCAGCTTTGATGACTTATTTTCTGGGAATCTCTGCACCGACTGCCTTACCCACTCACCTTCCTCACATATTGAATCACTCTCGTGATTCTACTATTCAGCGTAGTGAGTTTTCTTATCAATATTTTTTCTCTCTCTCTTTTCTTCACTCCTTTTCTTACTCTCATTCTTCACACTGAGCTTGGGAAGGCGTGGTGTATTTATAAGGTTGTAATTAATTATAGCCGTTGATGTGGTGCAACTTTTACAGCTAGCATTAATAGCCCTGTTTGACCATAGCTTGCTGACTGTAAATATATTAGTTGGAGTGTGTCCTACATGACATCTGACGGTCGTCTGACGTGGCATGGACATTTTTTGCTTCTGATCCATTTAGGTAGATCTGTAGCTTTCTCCAATCTGTGTAGAACAGCTCGTGTTATGTTCTATCATAAGACTGAACCTCATTTATATTGAGCTGTCTCTACATGCCTTTGATGATCAATTTGTCGGATACAGATTGATGTTCTTCAACTTCTTGATAGATACACAAAAAATTTCCTACGTTTATGTGTCATGAAAACCTTTCATGATGAATGATGCTCTATAGATGCAGAATGTAGATTATGTTCTGCTTCTTTAGTGTTTAGCATCTAAGTTATTCCAAGTCTAGTACAAATTCTGATAGGACTAGAATGTGACTCACGTTCTATTCTTTTACAATGCGATCTGTATGTAAACTAATACTTAAAAGCTTATGTTGATCTCTTTTATGATGTAGATCAACTTCTCATGCATCTTTCCTCTGATCTTGTGTTAAGTGGCCTTGTCTTCTGAATAGTGAGCCATGTGTATCACTACATTTTGTGTAGACAATATATCATTTTCATTCATGCTTCTGTTAGTGATGCTTCTAAGTCTATTCTAAGACATTACAGATTAAGTCATATAGACAGATTGTTACTTACATTATGTCTTTACATTTTGACTTAGTCCTTTTCTAACATGATCTTATAACACAGATCGTGATTCACGATCTGTCCTTACAAAACGATCACGTGTTCTAGTACAAGAGTAAAATAAAGTTGTATTAGCAGATTGATTGAGATGCAGATTATATGATAGTGCATATGGTTAGAATAATAAACAACTGAAAGTAAAATGCAGAAATATAAAGAACACAGTTGTTTAACGTGGTTCGGGAAATCCCTACGTCCACGATCTGGTCAAATCTAGACCAGATTATCCACTACTAGGATACTCTGCTTGTTTATACTCATGGAGAACGAGTCACAAGTATCAATCAATGCTAGAGAGATACTTATGCACGAAAATAAGGGTCGTGTCCCTTTACAACAGATTACCTCTATGTTACCACTAGAAAACTACTAGCTAGCAGGGTGATCTCCTTTCTCTCGATAAGACAGACTTGAATCGAGGTTGGGTTGGTGTGATGTAGTATCACAGTTTGAAGCTCTTAGTCTGGATAACAGATTGCTTGAGAGTATGTTGTCAATATAGCTCGCGTGCGTCTTGTATATTATCTCCAGACCATGGCTCCAAATATATATAGGCATTGAATTTAAAATTCTAGCCGTTTGTTGATTGACATGAGATTGATTGTAGATTACCAATCGATGATATCCATCATATCTGTTCTTGCCATGTAGAGAACGTTGACTCAATCTTCAAGTTATGGAAAGCAGATTGCTAACGGTCTTCTTTCCTTCTTTGTGACAGCCGAAGATTCTCTTTCCAATCCCTGTTGGATAGACTTTAATTTTGACGTGGCAAGATGGTATGATGTGTAGGATGATGTCATCTGAAGGCTTGATGACTATATCGATCTGGTGTTACGCTGTAAGCAACGATCTGGTCAGTGATCTGGTCGCTGTCTGTTACAGCAGATCAATTCCTTCTTGACATAAAGTCTTGGCCTTCATCCTATGCTATTTATAGAAATGACTTCTATAGGAATAATTCCTTTACATGTTAAGTCATCTCCTAATCTGTTCTCTAACAGAATTCACTTTAAATATAGTGACCTGCTTTACACGTAGAACAATTTAATACAGAAAGGAACTAAGTGTATTTCGAAGAGTCATCATCAAAACCAAAAATATATTAGGGTTCCCAACAATTTCCCCCTTTTTGATGATGTCGAAACCACACTTTACAAGTATGTCCTAATAACTCTTTTGAGAGTGATCTGGTTTGATGACCAGATTGATTATGTTTCGTTATTAAGTTGTAACGATTAAAGCTGTTTATATCTGTTCTGGACAATAGGAGGTTGTCATCAGAAACTCAATGAACTTCATATATTAGAGGCAAGACAGATTTTAGTTCATCAAGGCAAAAATAGGAATTACAGATCATAATGATATGAAAAAGTATAACTATCTGCTCTTCCTTCTCTCCTCTTGTTGTTTCTTCATCTTCGCCCTGGTCTCGTCGGATATGAGCTGTACGCTCTCATATACCCCCTCTCTTACCCTTATGTAATCTGGGTCTTCAGAGTCTATCTTGTATACCATGTTCTCTGCCAGTTGGTTTATGAAAGTGAGCAGAAAAGTTTTATCTGGGAGATCAGTGCCTGGTATGGTGGGGCAAGTTCTGAACTCCTTCTCCGGGGCAGTAATTTGAATTTTTGCCTTTACTGCAGCCTCTCTTATTCCTTGTACCAAATCTCTTGCGTCATTTTGATCCAAAAAGAGATTAAATGCTTCATTGGGTGTCCCCTCGCTGTATGCTGGTTCTTTGAGAAAATATCGGCACATTATGAAGCCAAAGCGAAGTCCTTCCCATCCCTCTTTTAGGTTCTCTGAGACCCAATTGATCTCTCCTTCTCTAGATTTTGATGTTCTGATTGGAGCAGACGAGAACCAACCGGACCCAGATCTCTTCTTTCTCTTTAGTGGTTGGGATTGGCTCGATCTGCTTGAAGATGTTGTCTTTTGAATGTGAGCAGATGGAGCAGATGGTGGGCTGGAAGTGTCTGGTGCTATCTGCTGCTCTGGTTGAGCCTTTTCCATTTCATCAGCACCAGATGATTGCAACTTCCCCTTCGCAACCAATGTCTTCTTCTCCTTCCTGGATCCTTCCCCCTTTTCAACATCATCAACATACATATTGATGAGTGCCCTTAGGGAGGTGATTTCTTCTTTCATCTCTTTCATCTCCTTGTCTGTATCGACCTTTTGTGTAAGCATTGATGTGATGTTGAGATTGGAATCATCGATCTGCTTTTGAAAAGATGTCTTTGCTTTGAGAAGATCAGCTTTGTAGCCCTCCTGGTCTTCTTTTATAATTCCAATTTCATCAAAGAAAGCATCAATCATTGTTTTTGTTGGATAGCGCAGTTCACTCATCTTTCTTTCAACAAAATTTTTGCCATCTGATTCAAATGTCCTGAACATGGCTCTTGTGTGTGCATTGGCCTCTTTGATCACATCAGCCGCTATGCCATCTGTTTGTTCCTTGACAATGGTATGAACCATGTCCTTTTCTTTCCGTGCAAATTCGGTCACAATCTTGTACATTTCATTTACCTTGAGCTTCATGGTTTCTAGAGTCTGATCGATCTGTGCCTTTCTCTCTTGTGCAGCAGATCGATCGTCATCCATCTTTTTGCTCAGCTCCTCCAGTTTCAATCTGCATATTCTCCTCAAATCAGAGTCAACCTGGTCAACGTGAGTTTTCAGGTGGTTGTTGAACTCTGTGAGAATGCGAATGACCTCGTCCTGGACTGCAGAGAGCGTCCCATACATGTACTTGTCAACCTTGTGAGAGATGAGGTCCTTCACTTGAGCATTGGACAGGGATTGATGCTGGGTCATCAATATGTCTTCTAGATTTGTCATCTCTACAAAGTCTGTCATAGTAGCTGCAACAGCAGGGGTAAAGAGCTCATCTGTGAGGTTGCCTCCCACTCTCTGTCCAGATGGCTCATCTTTTTCTCGTGGGTAATCAACAACTTCAATGGAAGTTTTTTCCTTCTTGGCTTGTTCTCCCTCAGTCTGGGCAGTGGGTTCCATGCTCTGGTCAGCATCAGCCATGGGCTGATCTGGTTCTGGTTCTGTGGTTGCTGCATCCGGTTGGTGAGCGTTAGAAATTTCTGTTTCAGCTTCAGCTTCTTCCTTTTCTTCCTCATCAACCACACTGTCAAAAAACGTCAGCATCCCAGCCTTCTCGTATATAGCTCTCAGATCGATCTGGAGCTTTTGTGCTTCGTGCTGAGCTATAGCCAGTATGTTCTGTGGAAATGTTTCTCTCAACTCTGTAATAGAGGAGACTTCAAATATATTAAAAAAAGATGCTTCTTCGGCCTTGAGTGTGTCCATTGATCTGGTTCTTAGCAAAGCATCAAGGACGTAGAATTCTTTGTCCTTAATGAGTAGCAGTAATTTGACTCTCTTTGCTAGCTCTCTGGTGTGAGCTGAATGCCTGGGAATAGCTTAATTACTGCTCTGTCTATCTCAGCTTCTAATAGCTTCACAACAGTCTCCGCTGTTTTCTTTTCCACATCCTCTCCTTCATCCTCCTCATCGATCTGCTCCAGAGGTTCAGCAGACGATGGACTTGCAGTATGTGCTGGGGAAAAATCCTTGACCTGGTCTGGGTCCAAGGAATGAGATTGGAACTACATCCTCTGGGGGTCCAGCTACCAAAGTTTCCTCCTCCTCAACCTCTTGTTGAGGAATGACAGTTTCTTTAATGATGGGTTCAGGACTCTGAGCTTCTTCCACAGATTCAGCAAGTTTCTGCAACCTCCTTCTTTTTGGTTTGGGTTGCTGTGCTGCAGTGGAAGTATCAGTTTCAACTGAGCTTGCCCTCCTGGTCACTCTCTTGGAGGGGTTCCTTTCTGCTGGCTGGTTTTTTGTCACTCTTGACTTTGTAGACTTCTTAGTTTGTGCAGATGGAGGAACCTAGATGGGGTTAGAACTACCCATTTCCATCAGTGCGTTTGCATATACGGGGTCTGTTACCCTGGTAATCAGATTAGCAGAAATGCCCATAGACATTTCAATTTGGTGCTGGTCCTTTGGAAACCTCAATCGGGTATTGAACTCCACAGAAGAGTCTCATTTGTGCTGGCTGAAGAATGTCTCCAGCATGTAACTTATTTTTGTCGAGTGCCTCAGACTGCTTCTTTTCACCTCAATTCCAGGGGTGCCTCCTTTAACGAAAGTAATCATCTTGGCCTCCTTCGCCAAGAGATCAAATAAGATTCTGCTCCAATTAACCGGTAGGTTAAGCACGACAGCACGAGAATCTTGAACTTCTCGGGAGTGACCTGGTCATAAGAGCCATTGTGGTTCAAGAAAATTCTCTGGACGAATTCAAAGACTATCTTGAATTCGGGTGCGAGTAGGGCTCTGTTGAACATCTTGTTTACGTAGCGGATAGGTACCACCATTATCATCTCCACTGCTTCCTGGAGTTGGGCTTCACTGATGTCACTCAGACTAAGACCTTCGTCCTTCATCTTGTAAACATTATCAATAATGTTTAGAACGTTGTAAGTGGTGTTGCTAATGGTGCTACCCTTGCTAACCCGGATGGTTGCCTCGTTTCCACCCTTCTCTCCCTGCCATGAGAGATAAAATGCAGCTACTTCTTTGGGCAAGAAGTGAACAGGGTGTGCAGTAACTATATTGTGAAAACCTACAATGAAGTCAAGATAATATATGTGAGCACTTTCCTTCCATCAACGAAGTATAAGTGCTCAATAGCAGTTTACAGAATATGATGTCCTATATCACAGTACAAGTGAGCATAACATGCAGATATGTAAAAAAGAATTTCTATACAGGTTTGAGAATTTTCAGAACAAACAAGATATACAGCAGTTAATAAGTAAGAACATCTCATAAATAATAAACCTTTGCAGTGTCGAACAAGGTCGAAGGCCTTGTCCAGTTTATGAAAACCGAAGGTATCAAGTACTGCAAACAGATCTTGATGAATGTAAGGTTTCAAGAAATTCACTTGCTCAAGAAATGCAGAAGATTTGGGTGCCATTTTGGTAAAGACAGAGAGTTTCTCGAAAGAGAGAGTTGGAAGGTAGAAAATTTCGCTAAGTGTAGGAAGTTTTAAGAGTGGGTGATAGTTGAATCGCCTTATCAATTATATAAAAGAAAAGAAGAATAAGTAAGGTAATAATATAGTTTAGTATTCTTCCCTTTTTCAGCTTTTCCCGCCTTTCCAAAGTATAGACTTGCAGTCTATTACCGCCTATATTTCGCGTATGATATACGCGCTTTTGATTGTGGGGATGTGGAATGGCGCGTGTTGATTCATACTGTGAAAAGTACATCCTTTTTCTTGATTTGGTAAATATCTTATTGATTACTGTTCCCAAACATAGTATCAATCATCACGAAAATAAAAGATTAGATATATTGTGTCAAAAATTAGATATATGGTATGATTAAATTTATATAGTCGCCGTATATAGTTGACTTTCCCCCTTAACCAAGTAATGAGATAAATTAATAAAAGATATTAATTAATATCCACGTGGCATCTAGTAATCTGGTCCATTAATCTCGAGCACTTTGTTAATGTTATCGATCTGTTTATTCCACTTTCAAGTTTTGGACATTAATCTTGTGTGATGATCTGCTAATAATTCCCGGTTGGAAAACGATCTGATCATCACTCTTCTATTTTGATGATCTAGTGTCAATTCCCAGTTGGAATTTTACATGGCCTGTTTTTATCAATCTTGTTTATATCGACCTGGTTCAAGTTCCCTGTTGGAATTTTGAACTTATTTTGATCTGGTCCTATTTTCAAGATTTAATAGTCTCAATTTACTACAAAGCATCTTGAACCTTTCTTCTGGTAGTGCTTTAGTGAGAATGTCAGCTCTCTGGACTTCAGTATGTATTTTCTCGATTTGTACATGTTTTCTTTCAACATGATCTCTTATAAAATGATGTCTTACATCCACATGTTTGCACCTAGTATGCAAAATAGGATTCTGTGTGATAGCTATAGCACTTGAGCTATCACAGAAGATGGGTATTTCTTTGACATCAATCTCATAGTCTTTAAGCTGTTGTCTTAACCATAATATTTGTGCACAACAGCTTCCAGCTGCCATATATTCTGTCTTAGTGGTTGATGTGGCAACATATGTCTGTTTCTTTGAGAACCAAGAGATCAGTTTATTTCCCAAAAACTGACATGTACCAGATGTTGACTTTCTGTCTAATTTGCATCCAGCGTAGTCTGAATCTGTGTATCCAGTTAACTCAAAGTTATCTTCACATGGGTACCATAATCCTACATGGGTTGTTCCCTTAAGATATCTTAATATCTTCTTAGTTGCTTCCATGTGAGACTCTTTGGGATTTGCTTGATATCTTGCACAAACACCTACTGCAAATGTGATGTCAGGTCGACTGGCAGTTAGGTATAATAGTGATCCTATGATCCCTCTGTATTGAGTGATGTTGGCTGGTTTTCCCTCTGGATCAGGATCAATTTTCCCATTGGTTTGCATTGGGATTTTCACTGATTTACTGTCTTTCATCCCAAATTTAGTCAGCAGATCGTTGATGTATTTTGTTAGATTAATGAAGATACCATCTGGTTCTTGCTTGACCTGCAAACCTAGAAAGAAACTCATCTCCCCCATCATGGACATTTGATACTTATTCTTCATAAGTTCAGCAAATTTGTCACATAAATAGGTGGATTGAGATCCAAATATGATATCATCTACATAGATCTGTACCAGGAGGATATTTTCTTTGACTTTGATAATGAATAAAGTCTTGTCAACTGATTCTCTTCTGAATCCAGAATCTAGTAGAAATGTTGATAATGTCTCATACCAAGCTCTAGGGGCTTGTTTAAGACCATAGATTGCTTTTGCCAGTCTGTATACTTTTTGGTTTGGATCTGCTTCTTCAAATCCAGGTGGCTGTTCCACATATACTTCTTCTTCAAGGATACCATTTAGGAAAGCACTTTTGACATCCATCTGGTATACCTTGAACCGTTTGTGTGCTGCATATGCTAAGAATAGCCTAATTGCTTCTAATCTAGCTACTGGTGCAAAGTTTCATCAAAATCAATGCATTCCTGTTGATTATAGCCTTTAGCTACCAATCTGGCTTTGTTTCTGACTACTTCACCATTCTCATCCCGTTTATTTTTGAACACCCATTTTACACCTATAACTCCTTGGTGTTTGGGTCTGTCTAAGAGATACCAGACCTCATTCCTTTTGAACTCATTGAGTTCTTCTTGCATTGCTGTTATCCAATTTGCATCTTGTAGTGCTTCATGAGCATCAGATGGTTCAATGCGTGAGAGATAGCAGCTTAATAGTGCACTTTCTCCATGCATCCTTCTGGTTTTCACACGATCTGATGGGTTCCCAACAATCTGTTCTGGTGGATGATCTTGTATCCATCTCCTTCTCCTGGTCATCTCTTCATCTGATATCTCAGGTTCAGGTTGATTTGTTGGTTCCTCAAATTCAGGGTGTGATATAGAAGATGGTTGGAATGGATTCTCATTAGCATTTTCTTCTGGATTTGGATTTTCAGATTGATTATCTTCTGTAATGACTGTTTCATTGCTTGGTGATCTGTTTTCATCCAGATTATGCTGTGTTGTTCCCCCTTGCTGTATGACTTCTTCAGCAATAGGTGGAATGTTAATCTCTTCATCATCAATTTTTGAATTCCAGATAAGGATATCTTCAAGTAATAGTTCATTCATCCTTCTTGTAGTCATCTGGTTTTCTGTCTGTTTTTCATCTAGTGACCTGTACTCAACAATAGACTCATCAAAAACAACATGAGGTGTTACCTCCATAATATAAGAGTTCTTATTGTAGACTCGATATGCTTTACTAACATCAGAATATCCTAAGAATATTCCAGGGTCAGTTTTGCTATCAAAAGTCTTTAATTGAGATTTCCAATTATTGTGTATGTAACACAAACAACCAAAAGTTCGAAAGTAAGAAATCTTAGGCTTTCTGTTGTTCCAAATCTCATATGGTGTCTTTCCATGTCTGAGTGTGATGGATGATCTGTTTTGAGTATAACAGGCTGTATAAATAGCTTCTGCCCAGAATTTCTTTGGTAGATTGGTTGCATTAAGCATTGTACGAGCTGCTTCTTTTAGAGATCTGTCTCTCCTTTCAACAACTCCATTCTGTTGAGGAGTTCGAGCAGCAGATGTTTGATGAGTGATCCCCATCTTGTTGCAGTATGCTTCAATCTTTTGGTTGAGAAATTATGTTCCTCGATCTGTTCTGATAGAGGTTATACTCATCTCCTTCTGTTTGGTGATCTTGTGTAGAAAATCAGGGAGTTTGTCTAGAGTCTCTTTTTTCTTCAACAGAAAGATGACCCAAGTGAATCTTGAGTAATCATCTATGATTACTAAGGTGTATTTCCTCCCATTTATGCTTAGAGGTTTAACTGGACCAAACAAATCTAAATGCAAAATCTCCAGTATTCTTGAGGTTGAGTGAGCTGTTTTGCTTGTAAATGATGATCTGGTCTGCTTTCTAGCTTGACAGGCTTCACATATATGATCTTTATCATATAATTGGTCTGGTAGACCTTCCACTAGTTTTTCTTTTGCAATCTTGTTGATTGACTTGAAGTTTAGATGATTCAATCTCTTGTGCCATAACCAGCTTGTTTCTGATACTGTTTTAGTAACTAAACAAGTCTCGATCTGGTTTGTCCATTGGACAATATATAACCTGTCCTGCAGTTTACCGGTAAGGAGTATCTCATCTCCTTCCTTGTTCTTCACAAGACAATTGTTAGTATAAAAAATGATCTGATTACCGTTGGCGCAGAATTGACTTACAGAGAACAGATTATGACTAAGACCCTCTACGTACGAAACATTAGTGATGGTGGTCTTGCCAACTTTTATATTTCCATATCCTCTGGTGTACCCTTTTGAGTTGCATCCAAAGGTGATCTGTGGTCCTGGCTTCTCTATGTAATCTGATAGAAGGTTCTTATCACATGTCATGTGTTTTGAACAACCGCTATCTATGATCCAGATCGCTCCTTTAGCTATCTTGCTCCTTCTTGTAGTTTTCTGGTCCTGCAATTAATTACACTTAGCTACCCTTCAACGTTTGGGTGCTTGGTTATTAGCAAATGTTCCCTTTCGAATCCAGAATATTTTTAGGTTAGGAACAGAAATATAACAGGTAATGATATTCCCATCATCATCAATTTTAGATAAGGAGTGAATTTTAGATGGATGGAATCTCTCTATTCCATCGTTCTTATGACTCTTCTTGATAGGTAGTGTCCTGTTGACATTCTTTGATTGGTTGCCAATTTTATTTGGCAATGTCCTGTTGACATTATTTTTATGAGCACGATCTGTTTTCTGTGTAACATGCTTGTTGACCATTTGTGTGACCGTATTGCCTGTTTACTGTCTCTTTCATAATCATCTTTTGTGGATGACCTTTCTTGTTTTTCAAGTTTTTCACTTGATCTGGTATTTGTTTTCTTTCTGGTACAGAGTTGATGGTGCTCGAAGATTTTCCTGAGTGCCCTGGATATCCTAATCCAGATGTGCCCTGTTGTTGCAGGTTGATCAGCAACTTAGCACATTCATCACTCTTGTAAATCATTTCTTTGCCTTTCTTGATCTTCTCTTGAGCAACATTGTTCCTATTAATGAGATCTTTAACTTATGAATTCAAAGAGTGAATCTCACTATTCTTTCCCTTGATCTGTTCTTACAGATCAGCTATTTGGGCAACGAATTGAGTATTGGCTGTGCTTAGAATCTCTCAGATTTCTTCAATCTGTCATTTTCTTCTACAACTTCTCTAAATAATCTCTTGATGCTCGAATAGCTTTTGAACATCTCATTTACTTCTTCCCAAGAGTAATCAGTTTGATCTTCATTATCCTGTTCCAAATTGATATCATTTGAGGAATTGTAATAGCATGAATTTACCTCGACTTCATCCAGACCGTTATCTAGTCCCACATAGCATTCATCTCATCCTTCTTCATCATTAGTAAAGAAGGCTTCATCATTTTCTGATGTGCTATTTGAGAAATGACTCGAGCTGCTTGATTCTTGTTCAGCTAACATGGCTTTTCGTTCATGTTTGAGTTTTCGATCTCTCTTTGCTCTCAATTCTTCTCTTTGGCTTTTGGATAGATCAGGACAATCTGTTTTGAAGTGACCTATTCTTCCACAATCAAAGCAGGTATAATCTGTAGAATTAGATGTTTTAGAGATTTTACCAGTCTGTTGTTTTGATTCTTCCTTGCTATCAGATTGATCATTGTCACGCTTCTTGTAGAATTTGTTTTTGATGTCTTTATAGAAGCGTCTGTATTTCTTCGATCTGATCTCCATTTTGTCCATACGTTTGGCTATCATTGCAAACTCTTTTAACAGTTTGTCATAGCCTTTCTCTTCATTTGGCAGTGAAGGTTCAGAAGGTTCATCTGGTTTGCTCTTTGCTTTAAAGGCTACTTCTTTGTCCTTCTTTGAATGTCACATTCATGACCTTCAAGGTGATCAAATAATGCTTCTGTAGACAGATCATTGAAATCAGCGCGGAGAGGTTGCATTGCAGCATAGATCTCCCAGCTAGGTGGTAGTGCTCTGAGTACTTTCATATTCTTCTCCCTTTGAGTATATTTGTTCTAATTGAACGCAGATATCTCAAGGAGAATTCCAGTAAATCTCATCTTCATTTGTTCTATTGTCTCGCCTGGTTTCATCTTGAATTCATCATATTTGTTGCAGGCTAGAGACAGCTTGTTCTCAATCATAACTTCAGATCCTAGACACAAGTCTCTTAGGACTTCCCACATCTCTTTGGCAGTATCCAAATCTTGGATTTTGGCCAGATGTACCCCTTTGACTGTGCTAGAAATAATCCCTTTAGCAAAATCATCCAGGTTGGCTTCGCGTCGTTCATCTGCTGTGTATTTCCTTGGGTCTTTGGGAGCTATCTGTGTTGTTACTCCAGTTAAGGTGGTTACTGTCACTTCTTCAGTAATCTGTAGTGGACCTTCTTCAATAACCTTCCACATCAGATAGTGATGGGCTTTGAGTGCCATCTTGATTCTGAACCTTCATTCTCTATAACCTTGGATAGAAAATTCTTCACAAGCCCTGACAACAGATGATTCCATAGCAGATAGTGATCTTATTATTCTCAAAGTATTGTGTGTGCAGAAATATGGTGGACTTAATGAGTGCTCTTGTTTAGAAAACCTTAAGGATTAATCAGGTTGTATTAGCAGATTGATTGAGATGCAGATTATATGATAGTGCAGATGGTTAGAATAATAAACAACTGAAAGTAAAATGCAGAAATATAAAGAACACAGTTGTTTAACGTGGTTCGGGAAATCCCTACGTCCACGATCTGGTCAAATTTAGACCAGATTATCCACTACTAGGATACTCTGCTTGTTTATACTCGTGGAGAACGAGTCACAAGTATCAATCAATGCTAGAGAGATACTTATGCACGAAAATAAGGATCGTGTCCCTTTACAACAGATTACCTCTACGTTACCACTAGAAAACTACTAGTTAGCAGGGTGATCTCCTTTCTCTCGATAAGACAGACTTGAATCGAGGTTGGGTTGGTGTGATGTAGTATCACAGTTTGAAGCTCTTAGTCTGGATAACAGATTGCTTGAGAGTATGTTGTCAATATAGCCCGCGTGCGTCTTGTATATTATCTCCAGACCATGGCTCCAAATATATATATGCATTGAATTTAAAATTCTAGCCGTTTGTTGATTGGCATGAGATTGATTGTAGATTACCAATCGATGATATCCATCATATTTGTTCTTGCCATGTAGAGAACGTTGACTCAATCTTCAAGTTATGGAAAGCAGATTGCTAACGGTCTTCTTTCCTTCTTTGTGACAGCCGAAGATTCTCTTTCCAATCCCTGTTAGATAGACTTTAATTTTGATGTGGCAAGATGGTATGATGTGTAGGATGATGTCATCTGGAGGCTTGATGACTATATCGATCTGGTGCTACGCTGTAAGCAACGATCTGGTCAGTGATCTGGTCGCTGTCTGTTACAGCAGATCGATTCCTTCTTGACATAAAGTCTTGGCCTTCATCCTATGCTATTTATAGAAATGACTTCTATAAGAATAATTCATTTACATGTTAAGTAATCTCCTAATCTGTTCTCTAACAAAATTTACTTTAAATATAGTGATCTGCTTTACACGTATAACAATTTAATACAGAAAGGAACTAAGTGTGTTTCGAAGAGTCATCATCAAAACCAAAAATATATTAGGGTTCCCAACAACTAGGTTATTAACTTCTCTTTACATGTTAGCTGATCTGATATTATGAACATAATAATTACCTGTTTTATACGTTTTCGGTCTCGTTTCTATTGTACTTTTGGACTTATAATGTTGAGTATTGTCGTTCAAGTTGATGCTTTGGTTCTCTATATGCTATATTGTAGGTAAGAGTTGATGCCTAGGTAATTCGTATTTTAAATTCTCTAAATTCATTCGCTTAGGTAGATTAATTAAATTAGTTTAAATATCAAAACTCTTTCTTTTCAATTGCTTTCTGTTCTGTAACATAGATAAAGCCCTGCTTAACCTTCCTTGAGAATACGACTTAGGGTCAACTTATTAATCTATAACGAACTCGTTCTCTTGCGAGCAATTTAATAAAATAAGTTGGAAGTATATCGGCTGGAAATATTCCTCGTACCCGTTACTGAGTCCCTTTATCGGACAGTGGGTCTGGTCTAAACAACGTCACGTACTGAAGATTTAATTATCACCTAACAAATTTTGGCGCCGTTGCTGGGTAAGGCTTTAGGCATTTATTTGCGTTGCTTTTTATTTTATTTTTAATTTTATCATTTACTTTTTTTTGTTTATTCCTTTGCTCCCGCAAGGTGCGTTTGATCTTCTTTTGGTTTGTGTATGCTAGGTCGCTGAAGCTTGAGAGAAGAGTTGGTGCCCTACGTTGACAACATCAATAGAAGAGAAGTCGTGCTTGAGGAGCGATTTAGGGACGTTGTCAACCTCGCATCATTATTCGAAGAAAAACTAGTAATAATGGCCGAGGAAGATGAAGCCCCTAGGAAACTCGGAGACTTTGCCAGGCCGACATATGGCATTATTACATCCGCCATCGTGCTCTCTGCTACGAGGAGGAACTATGAGTAAAGCATAACCACATCAATCTGCTTCCATCGTTCTACGGGCTACCTAACGAAGACGCACTCCTCTTCATCAGGGAATTTTGCACATCTGTCCAGTCTATTCCACTCCAGACTATCACCGAGGACGAGCTGATCAGGAAGTGCTTCGCCTATTCACTCAAGGATAGGGCGAAGTCGTGGTATCTCTCTATTCCACCAAGATCGTTACCTAATTGGAAGGCGGTGAGTACTATGTTTCTGCTCAAGTACTATCCGAACCATAAGACGTAGCAAATTAAACTTCAGATCATGTAGTTTGCTCAGGAGCCTGACGAGCCTTTTCACGAGGCCCTAGACAGATTCAGAGAGCTGCAGCAACAGTGCCCACACCATCAGAGTGTGCCTGAACTTCTTTGGCAGATTTTCTACAATTGGTTGCAGCACACTTATCAGTTCATGGTGGATACGGTAGCTGGGGGAAATATATTTGAGAAGACAGCCGATGAAGCAATTGAGATTTTCGAGACACTAGCTATAAATTCACAGCAGAAAATCTCTCGATCCAAGAGAGTGGAAGTCCGAGAGATTGGAGTCAGCCCAGACCTCAAGAAGCAGATGGCCGATATGATGCGAGAGCTCCAAGAGTTGAAGATGAGTAAGCCCCCTGCAATAGCGAAGCACGAGCCCACACCCGAGCCGTGCCCGATTTATGGTGATCTTACTCATGACGAGAATCACTGCACCATAATGGCGGAGATAACTTATGAAGGAGAGGCGAAAGTCTATGCTGCACAAGGCTTCCCGCCACGCCCACCATTCGAGTAACATCCAGCCCAACAAACTTTGGGATGGAGAGCTTAGAATAGCTCTACGTGGAAGGGGCCGAATGAAGGGTAGAATTCGAACTTTCCTGTCCGACGAGCAGCCCCACAGCAGTACTACTCACGACAGCAGGGGTATTATCCACAACAGCCTTACTACCCACCGAAGCAGGGGTATTATCCACCCCATCCACCTTATCAGCAGCCGCCACCTCCTTACCAGCAGCCGGGACCTCAGTTCCAGTCGCAGTTCCCATTTGCACCGCGATCAGCCCAGCCTAAACCATCTCTAGAGGACAGTCTTGCAGCTTTCATGCAAGAGAGCAAACTGGCTCGGGAGGCGCAAGAGGCCACTATCAAATGCCTCGAGAGTCAAGTCGGGCAGATCTCAGGAGCTGTCAATCAGATGCAGCAGCAGCAGCAGCAGACCGGAAAGATACTCGGGCAGTGGCACTCAGCGCAGCAGATACAGACCATTACTGTCCTTCGTAGTGGAAATCAAGTTGACAACAAAGTGGCTATGCCGGAGGAGGAGCCGACTAAAACGGTGGAGGATGCTGAGAAATGAAAGAAGCCGGAGTAGCCAGCCACTTAGTTACACAAAACGGCGAATCCGTACAAGCCGCCAATTCCCTTTCCGAGCAGGCTAAAAGATGAGATGCTTGAGAAGCAGTTTGCAGAGTTCTATAAGATGCTGTCTCAAGTACATGTCAATCTGCCGCTTCTGGACGTGATCCGCAACGTACCGGTGTACTTGAAATTCTTTAAGGAGCTAGCCTCCAAAAAGAGAAGATTTGCAGATGATGAGTCCGTCATGGTGTCCGAGGTAGCCAGCTCTATCATGCAGCAGCCTCTTCCTCAGAAATTGCGAGATTCAGGTAGTTTCGTTATCACTATAGCTCTTGGGAATGGTAAAACTGTAACAGGCATGCTTGATTTAGGTGCAGATATTAATCTTATGCCTTACTCGATTTTTAAGGAGTAGAGTTAGGTGAATTGAAACCTACACGCATGAGTTTATAGTGAGCTGATCGTTTTGTTAGATATCCTAGAGGTATTATTGAGAACATCCTAGTGAGTGTTGGTGGTTTGATTGTACCTATGGATTTCGTTGTCTTAGAAATAGGTGATGTGCATGAGAACGGACGTGATCACACTTTATTGCTAGGTAGACCATTTATGGCGACTACTAATACCTTGATTGATGTGAAGAATGGTAATATTCAGATATCTTTGTTAGGAGAAAAAGTTTCATTTTCTGTGCACAAGCACAAAGCTATGCCTTCTATTAGCTCTATTGAGGATTGTTCTTTCATCGATTCGATTGATGCTTTGGCCGAGATTTCTTTTGTGCAGGATTACAATTTGGAGGAGATCTTTGAAGGATCGGCCGACATGGAGGAGAGGCTCCGCTTGGAGGCCCAGTTCGTAAAACCACCACCGATGTCGTTAGCAAATCCACCAGCACCGGAGAAATTGGAGTTGAAGGAACTTCAAGCGAATCTGAAGTACGTATTTCTCGAGGAGAACGAGCAGAAATCGGTAATTATCTCGGCTGATCTAACTGACGCCCAGCAGGCTCGGTTAGTAACTGTGTTGAAAAAGCACAAGTTAACCTTCGGTTGGAGTCTGGCAGACATCCGAGGTATCAGCCCAGTGATGTGTATGCACAAGATACAGCTTGCCGATGATTCCCTTCCGAAGAGGGATGGACAGAGACAGCTCAACCCAGTACTCATGGAGGTCGTGAAGAAGAAGATCTTCAAGCTTCTAGCTGAAGGGATCATCTATCCGATCGCTAACAGTGGGTGGGTAAGTCCAGTCCACGTTGTACCCAAGAAGGGTGGGATCACGGTGACTATGAACGAGAAGAAGGAGCTTATCCCTACCAGACCCGTTACCGGATGGAGGATGTGCATCGATTAGCGAAAGCTCAATGCGGCTACAAAAAAGGATCACTTTCCTTTACCTTTTATTGATCAAATGTTAGATAAGCTTGTTGGTAATGACTATTTTTATTTTCTTGATGGTTTGTCAGGCTATTATTAGATCGCGATCGACCCGGACGACCAAGCAAAGACTGCTTTCACCAGCCCCTTCGGAACGTATGCTTTTCGGAGGATGTCGTTTGGACTGTGCAATGCACCAGGTACGTTCCAGCGGTGTATGATGTCTATTTTCTCTTCCTTTGATGGTTGTCTTTCTAAAATTGATCGTGTCCTTGATCGTTGTGTCAAAACTTGTCTTACTTTGAGTTGGGAAAAGAGTCATTTTATGGTACGTAGTGGAATTATTTTGGGACATGTCTTGTTTAGTAAAGGAATTGAGGTCGATAAGGTTAAAGTAGAGGTGATTGAAAAATTACCTCCACCGACTGATGTTAAGGGAATTAGAATTTTCTTGGGTCATGCTGGTTTTTATCGTAGATTCATTAAGGACTTCTCTAAGATTTTTCAACCTCTTTGTCGTTTACTTGCACAGGATACTCCCTTTTATTTTGATGTTGATTGCCTTTCTGCATTTACTACATTGAAAGAGAAATTATGTAGTGCACCTGTGATTGTTGGCCCTGATTGGTCTGTCCCCTTCGAAATTATGTGTGATGCTTCTAACTATGCTATAGGTATTGTTTTGGGTCAACGTGTTGACAAGATGTTGCGTGTGATCTATTATGTTAGCTCTACTTTAACTCCTGCTCAGATGAATTATACTACTACTGAAAAAGAAATGTTAGCTGTAGTATTTGCTCTTGATAAGTTTCGTGCTTATATTATAGGATCTAGAGTTATAAATCAGAGTGATCATGCTGCATTACGATATTTGTTGACTAAGCCTCAGGCAAAGCATAGGCTGATTCGCTCGGTCTTATTATTGTAAGAGTTTGATGTTGAGATTCGTGATAGAAAAGGGAGTGAGAACGCTGTTGCCGATCACCTCTCTCGTTTAGAGCATGTCCCTTCTCCCCCGTCTTATGATCTAGTTGACGAGTCTTTTCCATATGAGCATGCTTATAGTGTTTCTCATGTGTCTTGGTTTGCTGACATAGTTAATTACTTGGCTTGTAGCGAGTTAAGACCTGACCTCACTTCCCAAGAAAAGAAGCATTTTCTCCATGTGTGCAGGCAATACTTTTGAGAAGACCCTTTCCTTTTCAAGCTCGGGAAAGACGAAGTGATAAGACGATGTGTTGCGAAGGAGGAGCAACCGAAAGTGCTAGAGATGTGCCACGAGGCTCATTGTGGCGGCCATTTTGGAGGCCAAAAGACGGCACACAAGGTTCTTCAATCAAGTTTATTTTGGCCTACTTTGTTTAAAGATGCACATGCTTATTATCTTTCTTGTGATAGATGCCAGCGAGTCGGTACTATAGGTCGTAGGAATGAAATGCCCCATAATAATATGCTTGTTGTTGAGATTTTTGACATGTGGGGAATTAATTTTATGGGTCCTTTCCCTATGTCTCATGGGTACGAGTATATCTTGCTGGCTGTTGACTACGTGTCCAAGTGGGTTGAGGCTATCCCCACTAGGACGTGTGACTCTCACGTTGTGCTCAAGTTTGTGCAGGAAAATATTTTGTGCAGGTTTGGCTTTCCATGAGCTATCATTAGCGATGGTGGAAAGCACTTCTGCAATAGACTGTTCGAGAGGCTCATGAAGAAAAATGGGATAACGCACAAGATCGCGAACCCATACCATCCACAGACGTCGGGTCAAGCGGAGACAAGCAATAAACAAGTTAAGACTATCTTGGAGAAAACAGTTCAGCCATCCAGGAAGGATTGGGCAATCAAGCTGAACGACGCTCTTTGGGAATACTGCACAGCATACAAAAACGTGTTGGGGATGAGCCCGTATCGTCTTGTATACAGAAAGGCGTGCCACTTACCCGTTAAAGTGGAGCACAAAGCCTATTGGGCAATCAAGGCCTCCAATCTCGACTTACAAAAAGCAGTGGGGCACCGTTCTCTACAAATGTCGGAGTTAGACGAGCTGCGGAACGAGGCGTATGACAATGCTTGAATTTACAAGGATAAGGTGAAGGCAATCCACGACCGAAGGATTCTACACAAAAATTTGAAGCCTGGTATGAAGGTGCTACTTTTCAATTCCCGGTTGAAGCTGTTTCTCGGAAAATTGAATACTAGATGGAGCGGCCCGTTCGTAGTGAAAGATGTTAAGTCGTATGGGGTGATAGAGCTTACTAAAGAAGGAGACAATGAATGGGCATCGCGTGAAGCCGTACATCGAGGGATGGCCTACTAACTTCACGGTGGAGTCCACACCGCTTGAAGATCCACCCTCTAATTGATCACTTATTTCCGTCGAGCTAATGACGTTAAACAAGCGTTCTTTTATTTTCCGTTGTTATTTTTGTCATTTTAATTTTTGCTTTAGTTTCTTTGTTTCGTACTTAGTTATGAGAAGAGACTTATTTTTTGTTGATTCTATTTGCAGAGAAATCGGAGAGACTGATCGAAACGAGAGCGTAAAAAAGGACAAAAAGAAGTGACTAGGGTAAGGGGCCAGCGTTCTGTCCTGCTCCAGGGTAAGGGGCCAGTGCTCGCTAGCACCCCAGCAAGCGCTAGCTTCAGTATCTATTCCCCTAATCAGTACGTTGGAGTAGCGAGCGCTACCCCCCCAGCGCTCGCTACCCCTAGACCCTGCTCCCTAATACAGCACGCTAGGGTAGCGGTCGCTACCCCCCCCCCCCCCCCAGCGACCGCTACCCCCCCTCGTTGTCCCCTATTTCTACCTTTCTTTCTTCTCTCCTTCTCCCACAATTTTCCCCCAAATTTCTTTTTCTCCTCCTTCCTCTTCCACGCTACAGCAGCCCTCTTCATCCCTTCCTCCATATTTTTCTTCCAACTCTTCCATAAATCATCCCTATTTCACCAATTCCTCCATAAATCTTCACTTCTACCACCCTTTTCTCCCACATCCTCAACCCATCACCTTCCTCTAATTCCCAATTTTCCAATTTCCCCAATTTCTCAAACCCTAATTTCTCCCACCTTCCATAAATCCCTCTTATTCTTCTAAATCCGACCACACCTCCGTGATTCTCCGACACCCAGCTGCACTACTCACGCCGCTAAGATTTCCGATGACCTTCCGTCAATCTTCCGGAAACTTTTCCGATGACTTCTCCTCTTCTCTACTACGAATGGCGCGATCAAAGAATCGTGCCGGTGAGCAACCGGCGAGCACTTCCCAACCAGAGGACCTGACTACCGAGGATCTCAGACAGGCATACAACTGCCCCTTCCCCCTCGAATCACACTTAAAGGAGCAATTCTACGATCGTTGGACTCATCATGAGGTAACCCCTCCTCACACACTTGACTGGAATTTATTAGAAAATTTAGGGTGTGTTAGGGAATTGGAACGTTATTTAGATGTTTTAGGACTTCGCAAGTATGCACATATGTCGTTTAAATGCTCTAAAATACTTGTGCATGAATTTTTATCCACACTAACTGTGCCTGCTGATCTTACATGTTGCACGTTTAGATTGCGGGGTGTGGCCCGCCGTTTGTCTATCATTGTTTTATGCAGGATAATGGGATTTCATGGTAAGAATGTGGGGGATCAAGCCCCACCATCGCACTTCAATCCTAATGCCGCGTGGAATTCCCTCACGGGTTTTCACAACTGGCAAGCCGGTGGGATACCGGCTAGCTTCATCCAAAACAACGTGCTGATGATTCTGCACAAGTTATTATCCTACGGCATCACCGACAAGGAGCAAGCCAACAAGGTGTATCAGGCCGAGGTTTTTCTACTCCAGAGCGCTGCTCAAGGATCCCGGGTGTGCGCCGGATACTATATTCTTAACATGTTTAAGAATATGCTGGCCACAGTCCGGTATCATGCCACTCTGCCTCTGGTGATCTGTGCCATTTCTCGGCACTTTGAGGTTTTCGATCCGGAGGATGTTGATCTAGCAGACACCATCTGTGTCAAGGATTGACCATTCTGAGCTCCGGCAGGCTCGGATATGCACCGCCGACTACACGTGGGTGTCATCCACCTCTCGTCGCTATGTGGTTAACCACACCAACGAATTAGCCACCATTGCAGCCAATTTGCCTGATGTTGGAGGTAATGAGGATGTTGCTGCCCGAGCAGCTGAGGAGGAGGCCTACGAGGACGCCCCTATGCCGGATGCCTTTGCTCCCGATCCTTCCTCCTATTCGACAAGCATCGGCCAGTATCACTACGGCGCCGGCTCTTCTTCTTCCAGTGGCATGGATCACCTCACTTCCCAGTTTTAGTCACTGAGCACTGAACTCGGTGCCCTCCGTTCAGACTTTTCCTCCTTCCGGCAGGACTTCACTACTTTCTCCTTTCAGACTTTTCCTCCCGCGAGGCTCAGTCCTTCTATCGGGAGTTCAGAGATTTCAGTTCCTATATGCTTCGGAGTCAGGAGCGGATAGAGGAGCGGGTGACCACTACTCACGACCTCATGTCTGAGCAAGCTCGCCAATGGCGATTGTCTCAGGATTAGTCAGCTCTCCAGTATCAACAGATACTCGAGAACAACCGGCAGATGGCCGAGCTCAACGCCCAGTGGTCAAACTGGGCTTTATATGATCACCCTCCGCCACCGCCAGATCAGCAGTGACTTCTCACTGTTGCTTAGTATGATTTTTTTTTTCCTTTCTTTCGTTTCCTTTTTGTGTGTCCGGGTTGTTTCCTTTTGATTATTTCATTTTGTTGCTGTTTTCTTTGCTTGTTGGTGTTTCTCTTTCAGGTTTGCATCTCTATACTAGTTGATCACACTCCATCTCTGCCGCGTCATCCCGAATCGGGTAGTTCTTTTCCTCTCTTTTATTTTTATTGTAGCAATGAGGACATTGCTTATTTCTTTCATGAGGGGGTAGGTATGACTTTATCTACAGCATGCAACGTATTTTTTTTTTTTTTTTTGAAGTGTGTAGTTGTTTACTCTTGTTTATCCACTTGCAATTTGGAGCTTAATAGGATTAGTGATTGATTTTGATGAGAAACATGTTGATTATGCTTGACGACATGAATTGACATTGTAAGTTGATGATTGGGTAATTAGCATTACATTTTGATTATAGTTGTTGTGGGGGACTCGATTTTGTGATGGATAGATGTGATAGCTCGTAACTTGTGAATTTGGTATAAGATTGCTTAATGGCTAGACTTGGTTGTTAATGTTGTTAATTTTGTTAAGTGTGAGATTGAGTTGGGAGGCTTCTGCTCCTCTGGAAACCATGAGCGTGGGAAACCACACGAGAACACTTTAGATAACCTCTAAATGTTCATATCTTGTGACTTTTGGCCAAATAACCCACTCTTTCCAAAAATTTGGCTCGAATGGCCTTTAAAAATCGTTATTGAATCGCTTGAACTGTTTGAATAGGTGATAAGAACTCTACCCCTCTTCCTTTAAGAAATCGAAAGAAATCTTGAACTCGAGGAATGGGTATGGGAAACCACACTAGGATATTCGGTTTATGCCGAAGATCACACCTAGTGACTTTTGTTCTTCATATCACTAAAAATTCTATGCGGTTCGATTCTTAATAATGGTCTGAAATAATAAGACCTTATGAATGGTCCAAGTCTAGATTTTGAGTAGTTGAAAACCGGATTTGCATATGTTGCTGAGTTTGATCGGATTGAAGTTGCATCTTCAAGGGAAACACGTAATGGTGATTGATGTATAGTCTTATTATCCCTTCCGTGAACTCGTGATGAATATGATTATTGTTGCATAATTAAATTTGCTTCTTGTTTTGAAATCTCCGTATTTTGTTAAGCTTAGACTTGCTTGAGGACAAACAAGGTATTGTGTGTGGGGATGTTCTTTTATACGTTTCGGTCTCGTTTCTATTGTACTTTTGGACTTATAATGTTGATTATTGTCGTTCAAGTTGATGCTTTGATTCTCTATATGCTACATTGTAGGTAAGAATTGACAAAATGGAGTTACAAGGCTCGAGATGAGAAACGAGGACGAAACAGGTACAAAAAGAAGAAGAATTCGCACCTAGGCAGAACATGGGGGTAGCGACCGCTATCCCCTAGCGACCGCTACCCCTTGGGAGATCACTATGGACAGAACGTAGGGGTAGCGAGCGCTACCCCCTAGCGTCTGCTACCCCTTCTCTGCATAATCAAGACAGATCATGGGGGTAGCCAACGCTACCCCCTAGCGGTCGCTACCTTGGCGAATTTCCCTTTTTCTATTTAAACCTCCACGCGCGATTTCAGATGGGACTTCGACTTCACGTTTTTACTTTTAATCTAGGGTTAAGACCACGAGAGAAAACACTATTAGTCTAGATTTCTATTTCGTTGTTCGTTTTTCAATTTCGTTTTGGATTCGTTCGTGATTCAAACCCGTAGTTCTTAATGCATTATTTTTCCTTTCAATTCGTGAGTTCTTTTACTGCTTTCTTTATTGCTTTATGATTTCTTTTCTTCCTGCTCTTTTCTTGATTAATTCACAGTTCATTAATACAAACTTCTCAATCATGTTAATTAATCAAGTCAAGGCATGTTTAAATTCAGTTCCTTTAATTCTTTGTTCTTAGATTTAGGATTTAATCTTTATTAATTTTTGCCTAGGAAATTCGTATTTTAAATTCTCTAAATTCATTCGCTTATGTAGATTAATTAAATTAGTTAAAATATCAAAACCCTTTCTTTTCAATTACTTTATGTTCTGCAACATAGATAAAGTCATGCTTAGCCTTCCTTGAGAATACGACATAGGGTCAACTTATTAATCTATAACGAACTCATTCTCTTGCGAGCAATTTAATAAAATAAGTTGGAAGTATATCGGCTGAAAATATTCCTTGTACCCGTTACTGAGTCCCTTTATCGGACAGTGGGTCTGGTCTAAACAACGTCACGTACTGAAGATTTAATTATCACCTAACATTCCCTATGGACATGATCTGTCTTTTATCGATCTGGTCCTTTTACATTTAATCTTCTATAGAATCTAACTATACTATTTAATAACTTAAATCAATAGGCATCACTCATCACAGAATATTAATATAGAATGAATCAAATATCTTAACACAACAATGGTTTCAGAAGCATCATCAAAACCAACATTATAATGGTTTCGCAAGCATCATCAAAACAAACATTGTAATGGTTTCGTAAGTATCATCAAAACCAAGCTAATGGTATTGGTATCATCAAAATGGTTCATAACAGATTAATTGACAGATAAGGACGAGTAACAAGACATTACAGTTTCGATTCTAAACTGTTGGTTCTTTTAAACTAATCTTACAGAAAGTATATTTTTAAAATAATTTACAAATTATGAACTATAAATATTTAATAAAAATAGTGATAGAAAAAAATATATTAATGAAAAATTGATTCACGATTCTAAACATTTGAAACTGAAATCGAAAGCGAACCGCTTCCTATACAGTTGCGATTCATAATTTTAATAATATTTGACGATTCAGTTACCAGAACCGCCGATTACGATTCTTTTGAACATTTCTAATAATAATGAGTATTAAAATCATTTTAACTTGCTTTAGAACATATATGAGTATATAAATTAAATTTGAATACATTAAATAAAAATATTAAGTTGTTAGTATGAGTGTACTAATAGACAAGTTTACGAGGATTTAATATTTATAATATATATATATATATCAATATGTAAATTTAAATTTTTTTCATTAAGCAAGTATACATAATTAACGACTTTTACTATACATATTTAATACTCTCTCCGTCCCACTAAACTTGACACATTTTCCTTTGTGGGACGTCCCACTAAGTTTGGCACACTCCAAAAATAGCAAAAATTATCTATTCAAAATGTGTGGACTCTACCACCTATATAACTCTTACACAATTTTATACACCCTCTTTAATAATCGTGTCGAAAAAAATGTGTAAAGCTTAGTGAGACGGACAGAGTATATGAATAAGTAGTTCAAATTTATGTGAGAACAAATAATAATAAACGAAATAATGTTAAACAATTTTATAAATTTTATAAAATATTAATTTCATTGAATTTCGACGGATAATAATCTAGTTAATGATATATTGTATAAGCAAAATAGTCAAAGAAAAATAAATAGATACATCGAATGATCGTAAAGAGTCAAAATATGGGTTAATTCATAGTGGACTAGAATTTGGTTACCAATTAGACTGAAATTAAACCAAAAGGAAGCTGAACCAGGTGTTATTATTAAAGCCAATTATAAGTTCCAAAATTTTAAAAGTAAAAATTAGAAAGAAGATGAATAAGAAATACACTAGTATATGTGTAGCATGAAAATATTTTATTTATCAATAATTTATGTATAAAAATATTTAAAAAATTAAAATAATTGGAATTGAATTTTAATCCGATCTTAATCCAAGGTTCTAAAATCATAATTGTAATTGATTCGATTCCAAATCATAACTGTGTAGGAAACAATTTAGTTAAAATTTCAAAATTTTGGAACCGTGATCATCGATCAAGAACAGTAACTTCGATTCATTTTACATGATTCAATTTAATTCTTATACTATAAGAAGTAATATTTTTATATTTCATATTACACACTAAAACTTAAGAAAATATTATTAATAAAAAAACTAAAAATTAATACCTCCGTCCATGAAAATGGTTTACGGTTTGACCCGGCACGGGTTTTAATATTGTATTTTGACTTTAATTGGGATATGTAGTTAGTAGAGTTAGGGTCCCACTTCATATATTGTTTTAAATTGGTTGTGAGTAGTTAGTGGAGTTTGGGTCTCACTTAAAGTATTGTTTTAAATTGAGTTGTGTGTGGTGGAAGTAGTGAGTCCACGTGCTATAAAAGGAAAGTTTCAAATGTAAACCATTTTCGTGGACATCCCAAAATGATAAAACGTAAACCATTTTGGTGGACGAAGGGAGTAAATTTTAATTTAAATTTGAATTTATAAATCAGTGATACTTTGTTTTAATATATTAAACCATATTAATCAAAAATAATATTTTAATTAAATTAATAATATAACATATACAATATTTTATATCTTTTAATTATAAATTTTTCATACACCATACATCTATTATTAATCATAGATTTTTTTAATTTTAATAAAATATATATTTTAATTTTGTATGATTTAAGAATTAATAAAATAAACAAAAATTTTCATAATTAGTATTTATATAAAAATATAAATAATAGATGATATTAGTATGCGCGACTGATTATCACTATTTTGAAGACATTAGTATGCGTGAATATATATATATAGATAGATCATATACAAAAGGATTTTAAAGTAGGAAATATGAAATGATCTGGGCTATTGATTTGGATGATCGGACGGATATGATTAAATCTGATCTACTTAAAAAGGCAGTGCATTCCATCGCTTTGAACGATGCACGAAGGATATTTTAGTAATTTTTTATTTTTTGAGAGAGAGAGAACGTGTGTTATTGTAGGAAACTGCAAAAAGACAGTTTCCTTATTCTCTCACGCAACACAATCTCTCCCATTATCAAAAAACAAATAAGATTTCTCTCGTTGGGAGGCAGCCGGAGAAATCCTCCTCCGAATTCTGTCGTCTCTCAATCGGATTAGAATTTTCTAGAATCAATCCGTTCATGTCGCTCCGATGCTTGAATAGTTTCAGAAATGAGCCGTAGAAGGCGAGGGTTTTGGGTTTGGATGGGGATGAGTTTGGCGCCTTGCACAGGAGGAGATGAAAGTTCAGATTCGCTAGGGGCGGGGACATCGGCGGTGGAGGCGGCGGATGCAGTGAAAATGGGGAGCCTTCTGTTGCTCCGATGCTTGAGTAGTTTCTAGTTTCTATTTTGTTTCGCAGATGAAGGTTATTTTTTGAATCTGTTTCTTCATTTGATCTATTGATTCTTCATTTATTGTACTGATTCTACAAAGGGTTAAATTTGTTCTGATTCTTCAATTGGAGATTACGTTTGTATCTGTTTCATATGAAATTTGGGGAAGAATCAAATCACTACGAAGGTCTATTTGTAGTCTATTTGTATGTAAATTGTATTCTCCGATGGTAGCGGCTTGGGGAAATCTGATTTGGGAGCAGGGG
>JAPKLX010000013.1:4188389-4213041 GCA_026898415.1 Leonotis leonurus
TGTCTGATAACGCCTAATTTGATAATTAAAAAGGCCGGGGCATTACAATTTGATTACTTACATCCACGTCACTTCAATGATTATCTCATCTTTTAAAGTGAATGAACTCAATTAGATTAAAAGAAGATAACGAAATAATATTGGACTAGAAATTTCTTATTTTGATGTCCTGGATGCACTAGTCTATGAGGCCTGATACAATGTTGATTTGATTGCAAAATTATAGTATTATTTTTCTTTTTGAATGAGATATTTGAATGATATATTTATTCAGCATAACATTAGTTATCTTCAAGATACATAAGATGTGTGTCTATATTATTATAAAAATTGAGATTAACATTGGGTTGCTACTCGAATGATAGTTATTTATTCAATTATCGTGTAATTTGATATTTGACTTGTAGGACATATTGTTGGTCCGATAGAGCAAATGTTGATGTAAGGGGGGAATACACCAACTACAATTTTTCGTTTTCTTGTCTAAGTAATGATCAGACAGAACAGCTCGATCACACAGCATAGAACGTGTGTGATCTGTTGTCCAACAACTTGTGTTTTAATAACACAGAGATGGACCAAATAAGCTTATTCTGGTATATATGTTCTATACTCACAGATGTTGTCAGTAAATATTGTGCGGAATGTGGTGGTTAATGTAAGTTGCTCTATTTAGAAAAACCTTTTAAATTAACCAAGTATTCTTTAAGAGACGGTTCACAGATTAAGTATGATGGTTGAATATGCAATAATTAAAAGATGTAAATATAAAGTGAAGAACCTAAGGTTTTTACGTAGTTCGGGAAACCCCCAACGTCCATGGACTATCCAATTGATAGTTCTCTTCACTAAACTTGTGAAATCAAACTTCTCACTTATTTAGACTGGTAGAGAGCCAGTCACAATAACAAGTCTAAATTGGAAGTCAGTTGTGCACGAATAAGGTCATGACATTTACATTTACTGGGTTACAAATATGAGTGTTCTTCCAAACAACTTGAAGGCTAGTGAGGAAAATAGAACTAACTTAATACAATGTTAGTTTTACCTGGGTTGTGTTCTAACTTAAGATATAATCTATGAGTGCTAAGAACAATTGGATTCTATAGTGCAGAAAGACTAAGAGTGGAAAGTGCAGTAGTAAGAATGCTTAAAAGTATGAGCACTACGAAAGCTTGAGAGTTTTCTGCTGAGTTTGATCGTTTGAAATCCAGTTATTTGTTTAGAGAACTCTTGAACTAGTCGTTGCAATGTAATATTTGCCAGCGATGCGTCCTTTGTTACCATTTCTGGTAATGACATCGTTTCCCAGTATTCAAATTTCTTTACCGGAATAAGTATATAAGAATGAAGCTTACGTGGCACCAAAGTGTACAGCTGGACAAATGACCCATTTAGGCAGATCATATGTGTCACTTATTGTTGGGAAGTGGACTCCAGCACCTCCCGGAAAGGGGGTCCTTCGTGTATCGTACCCGAGAGAACTTATGGGAGTGCGGCCTGCCTCAGTCGAAAAGGGCCTGCACTACCATTGTTGACAAGAGGTTAAATGAATTGATTAGTACTACTCATACCAACATGGTGCATCATCTTTTCAGGTGACCCCTTAGTAGAAACTCCAAGGTTAAGCGTGCTTGGCTTGGAGCAATACTATGATGGGTGACCTACTGGGAAGTGTCTTGGGTCAGCCTGTCAGTGAGAACAAAGCAGGCTGGGAAAGAAAGTGTTGGTGTGTGGGGCTAGTACGTCAATTCTGATGGGCGCTCCCGATCCAACATTTATGCATTTCACAGATCACCCCTTGATCTGTGTGCTGAACATATTATTCCTTGATCTATTCGGTAAATCACCTTTTGTGATTTTGGATACTCCATTATTAGACAACATTTGGACAGAAGGTAGATCACCCCTTGATCTGTGTGCTGAACATATTATTCCTTGATCTATTCGGTAAATCACCTTTTGTGATTTTGGATACTCCATTATTAGACAACATTTGGACAGAAGGTTTCCTAAGTTTTGTGTCTGTGACAGATTGTGTCCTACAATCTGTGTCTTGAAAGCATTGCTTCAAGACCTAATCTAAGTACATATGCTCTATAGATATAGATCGTGACTCACATTCTGTCTCTTTACATTGCAGCATCTTAGAAAATACGAAGTCTATAACAGATTGAGTTAGGACCAGATAGTGACTCACGATTTGTTCCTTTACATCGTGATCTGTTAACTAACATATGAAAGTAAAATTTAAGTCTAAGTTGATCTCTTATAGACAGATTTTAATATAGATCTTAACATCTTTATAGAATAGATCAACTCTCACACACAGAATATACTACGTTCTGTGTTGGTAAACACTTAAATAAATTCTAAGTGTGTGTTTCGATAACCATCATCAAAACTTATCACAAAGGGTTCCCAACACATATAATATATAACAATTATTTTCTATAATGAATAATATAATGTGTTGCAGAAATGAGCTATAGCAGAGTAACGACATGTGTCTACTCAATTTTCTTATTAAAATAATATTTATATCTATGTATTGAGAATATTGAAATATTATAAACAAGATTGCTTTATTGAGGCAGAGCGATAACTTATACATAATCTAGGAGATTATATCAGGAAGACTAAATTTATAATCTCGGTAATTATGTTCTAAAGACTAATTGGTTGTGCTCTTTTTTCCTTACTAATTTTTTCCCATGAGGTTTTTAGTTGAGGCTTTTAATAGGGAAACTTTTTTCCTTACTAATTTTTTCCCATGAGGTTTTTAGTTGAGGCTTTTAATAGGGAAACTTGTAAAATATATATAAATCGTATGTCAAATACTTTTTCCTCTATTGATATATATTTTTAATATATGGATGCGTAAGAGTTGGAACATTAATGTCTTCGGCAGGAGGGAATTTATTGAAATAACTTTGAAATTAGAACTGAATGTCTACATTATGCCTAGGGGTGTCACGGTACGGTATACCTTACTAAAATCGACATACCTTATACCTTACATTTACCTTCGGTATGGAAAATGTCATACCGTTACCTTACCATAGTTTTCGGTATACCTTACTTTCGGTATGACATTTTTACATACCTATACCTTACCTTACTTCGGTATACCTTTATTTAATGGTATAAAAATTTATTTATTTAAAATATGCGCATAGACAAACATAATAAACAACACCTTAAATAACACCAATATTTTTTAAAATATATAAATATTATTTTTATAATAATATAATTTCGAGATTAACTAGTAATATCAAATAATTAATTACTAAGAGATTTAACTCATTATACTATTATGTTGTTATACAAGTACTAGATTTAAATATATAAATCATAAACTTACTAATTTGGTCATATATGCGTGATATATTATAGGAGTAACAAATTAAGTATATTTTCATTAATTATATATTACAACTTATATTATATTTAAAATCAAGTAGACATTGTTGGTCCCGAAAGAGCTAGATTAGTGTATTGGGGGGGGGGGGAGGGGTTGCAGGAATACACCAATTCAAAACTAGGCTTAAACACACTTAATAGATAAGATAACTTAAAATAGTAAAATAAATCTTCTCATTAGGAAGACTTAATCTTACTCATATAACCTTGTGTGAAGATAAACAATAATCAAGAATAACTATAATAGGTTAAGCTTGATTAATGTTGTGTGCGGAATTTGGTGGTTAATGCTCTTATTAATGAGAAAACGATTTCTTACTCGTTAATCTTTAACACAACAATTTTGTATGCAAGAGTATGAAGAATATGAATGAGAAGTAAACAAGAAATAAAGAACGCAAGTAGTTAACGTGGTTCGGGATAAACTTTCCCTACGTCCACGGCTCGATCAAACCTAGATCAAAAATCCACTAAACTTTCTCCTTTCTTTTTACTCGTTGAGTACGAGCCACAAGAATTATCAAAACTAGATAACTTCTTGTGATTACAATTCTTCTTCATAAGATTGACAACTACAATCTAGGGTTACAACTGGATCACAACAAGATCCTAAGTTGAGGTTTTGTAAACTGTTTTTCCAAAAAATAAACCTTCAAACACTGTAAAACGCTCTAGAGAATTCTAAGATTGAGTTGGAGTGTTTTGAACGTTGAGAGCTTGAAGATTTTTGAGCAGAGTAATGGCGATTTGAAAGCTTGAATTCTCGTACTCTTTCCTGGAAGTGAAAGTGGTATTTACAGAAGCATGGCTGGAACTATCCGTTAGAGAGAAAGAGGAGTCCTTCCTCTTCGCATTAATGGCTGCATTAATTGCATGGCAGTGTTGTTGATACACGCGCTACCATATGAGCGTCTTGTTCCACATTTCACGCGATTTCCCAGTGCATTGCCATACTAGGAATGATTCACCGTACTGCAATTTGATATTCTCGTACTTCATTCCTAAAAATATGTTGTTGACGTAACAATACACTGAGTGGTTGACTTATGACAAATTTAGGTATGTCGGTAGTCCACCATAGTAATTGTGAGGACCAGCTCGTTTGTATTTGATCTAGCAGGTCGCTGTGAGTCGAGCTGCTCTTTTACAAGTTAGTTTGTTTGGTTTCCAATTTACATTTATGACTTCATGTTGAAGATATCTTGATAGCAAAGGAGAATTGAGCGACATAACGTTTTTGTGAAAAATGACCTGTTGAAATTTGGACAGCGGGCTGCTGAGAGATATTTTCTCTAGCTGTTCTTCCTCTTGAGATGTCTTCAAGTATATAAGTCTTCTATCCTAGTTACAGCTTGATTATAGGGATATATAGTAAATTGATCCATCTATATAACTCTAGAAGGACAGATCGTTATAGGTAAGTTTGAAATTTCAAACTTCTTTTACAATTTGTGATCTGTAAAAATAAATTCTAGATATCTAAAACCAAGACATGTAAGGTTGACAACGAGCTGCAAGTATGAGAGACAGATCATTAGAGATTGTAAATAAAATGATCTGCTTCTTTTATAATTAAATTGTTCCCTAAAAGATAACATTGACTACTTGGTTTTATAAGATCATAAAAATGAATAAGTGTTGTTTCGAGAAACATCATCAAAACATAAATAAATTTGTGGGGTTCCCAACAGACATAGTCATATGATCATACAAAACACTTATATTTTTAAAGCACACTTTTATATTATAATTATCTTTATTTTATTGTAATTAGATATATAATAATTTATATTGATAATCTAGTATTAAAAACTAATTTAGTATAATTAAATCATGACTATTTAGTTATGTAACAAAAAATATGTTTTGTTCAATCTTTTCAATTATCAACAAACTCACATATTTTGTAATTTTTCACTAATATTTATTAACTATAATTCATTAGTTAAAAATAAACTATTTTATTATAATTAATACTGAATATATATATATATATGTACATATAATTATACATATATATTGAGATATAGGAAAGCAATGGTATATACCAATTTTTTCATTATATACTACGGTACGGTATATGATGGTGGTATAGCTCGATATTTGAAAAACTTATACATTTACCTTACTGAAAAGTTCGGTACGGTATCATACCTTACCAAAAATTCCGGCATACCTTATATTCGATATTTTACGGTATTTTTCAGTACGACATGTACGGTATATATTTCTATAAATTTTGACAGCCCTAATTATGCCAGTTATAAATAATATTATTATATGCACATTATTTATTTGATATGTTAAGAGTTTTCTTATTTATTCTGTTGCATGTATATTTGAGGATTATATCTTGTAATTTGAGAAAAGACAATGAAATAAAATAATAAACGGTTTCTTTTCCTATCCTATGCAATTTTATTCTCTGTATCATTTTTCTCTCTTTCCTTTAACTTATTTTGTTCATATAATTGATAAAGTGGAGAATCTTTTAACAACTGGCTCTTAATATTTATAAAACTTGGGTTATTGAAAAGTAAGATAATAAGTTGTATAAAGAGTATTTAATTTACACCAAAATATATATTGCAAAAATAGATTTTTCAATAATGCATATGTACTTTTTTATATTAAATATATATAAATTTCAAATTTTAATATATATCAAATATTATTTCTTAAATTAGGTTTAATCCAAATATTTTTACAAAAAACATTAATATAGATGACATTTTTTATAAATCTATGATATTTCGATGATATTTTAATCTAAATAATTGAAACAAGACACTATAGTATGACATTATTTTCAAAAATGACGTGTATATTTTTTCCAACATTTCATGGATCACATTTTTTTCTCGCATAATCATGTAAAACAAAAGATGCTTTCATAGATGACATTTTTTGAAACATAATGTCATCTATCATGTGTTATTTATATACGAATTTATAGTAGTGAATAAACAATTCAAGTCTGATTTATAGCCAAATTCATTTCCGTAATTTATACTCCCTCTGTCCCACTACGCTTGACACAATTTTCTTATTTGGACGTCCCACTAAACTTGACACATTACTAAAATAGTAAAAGTTATCCTTTTAAAAAGGTGTGGATCCTACTAGCTTTATCACTCTTACACTACTTTATACACTCTCCACTACAAGAAATCCGTTCATACATAACGGCGAAATATCGTTATCTATACGTGCAAAAACATATTATATATACTGCTGTAATCTATTGTGCACACGCTCATAGATAACGCTCTGCACCGTTATCTATTCTTTAAATAGATAACGGTTTAGAATGTAAACATAACGCAATATACCCGTTATCTATATACACTGTACATAACAGTACAAACCGCTATCCATTCATACTTTTATGTAATCTATTGTACACTTAGATTATATTTTTGTTCCACGTACATAACGATTTGTTAGCGTAATCTATTTAAAGGTATATATATCGGTTGTAGGCGTTATGTAATGTATTTTGTACGCTTTGTATTGTTAGTTTAGAAAGCGCTTCTTAATCATATAGATAACAGTTGTTTGCCGTTATAAAATGCTTGTAAAATATATTATATATTGTTTCTTTAGATTACACTTTTGGTCACTTAGATAACGATTTTGTATCGTTATCTTAAATATTCAAATTTCTTTTGTCATCCAATTTATATTTAAAAAATATCAATTAATAATATAACGAAAGACACCAAATAATATCATATTAAACCTGCTTAAAATATTTACTACCATGCAAATATTCAACAAAAGTATGTACAAGCCAAATATATCAAACGTGCTTGAAACAAAAGAATACTCGTTTTATAAGTCATAGTTTGTCTTCACATTGCACCTAAATATAAGCCAAAATATCTTCCAACACTAATATCATCCATGAAACTCATAAAAAAGTTCTTCATCACATTGTACCTGAAAAGTAATATGAATGCAATTAAATAATAATCAATAAACACAAAGATTAAAATTTTAGAAACAACTACTCCACACAAAAATAGACAAAATATGAGAGCATCAAAGTGAAAACACGTCAACATTAAATGATAAATCATATTGCAACAACTTCATCTAACTTGAAAATACCTCACATACAACTATTATATGAGTCTACAATCATCTTATCAGTTTTACTCATGCTCGAATGACGAACATTGCAATTTTGAGAAACAAACTTCAAAATCTAATCTTTTTCAACCCTCCAAATCAAATATCCCATGAAAAATTAGCCCAGTTTCAGTTTCAAATCAACCACATCTATTATCATTCAGCCAGCATATAAATTATAATTTGGCAACATCAAGCAAAAGCCACGGTTGTGTCAGGAAAACTTACTGGGTAACAAGGAAAACTATGGACATAGATACGATGTAGAACCTGATGAGATGTCAACTTTTGAGGCTTCTATATGATGTCCACTCGATCCATCCATACTTAATGCTTCTATGATCTTCGGAACATTTCTAAAGCATCATTCAAGAAATTATATCATAAATATTTCAAGTTTTGATTTATGAGCACTCTAAACACATATTTTTAGGCCGGATTTATAAATTAAATACATGTGTAATTATAGAATGATGGGCACTTTTAAACCTAGGAAAGGAGAAGTAGTGAAGTGTTACCTGTCAACAGTATCTCCATGCCCGAGTTGGCCGTTGGTACCCCTCCCCCATGAGAATACATTTTGTCTATCCGTCACAGCAATTGTATGCCTCTATCCACATGAGATATTTACTACTTTCTTCCGGTTCAAAAATTCAAGTCAAAAATCAAATAAAAAAGGAAAGGAGAATCAGTCATAAACCATTGTAAAGGGGTGAAATAACAAGTCAAAATTAGATAGTGTTATTGGCAATTAAAGTCATGCAGCTGAGGGAGATCAAGAATGCACCTGATCAAGTGGAAATTTGACTTGAACTGGAGAGCAGTGATCTGTATTGTCACCAACACCAACTTGTCCAAACTTTACAGATACAAAGTCATTTAAATCAGTTCTACTGAGCATGCAAGGCATAAAACATAACATAAAATTGTACTTCTAGTTAAATCATAAATCCTTAGATATGGTTTCAAGTGACAGGTACACTAAGAAACGGAACGCAAATAACCACATACTAGTTAGGGATGAGTCAAAGGTGATGATTGCAATAAATTATAATTTGGCAACATCAAGAAGAAATTATGTCGTAGACCTTATTCCAGCCCCAGCCATATAGTTTTCCGTCAATTGTCACTGCCATTGTGTGTCTCCAACCACCTGAAATCTGAGAAATTTGCAATGACATTCTTTTAATTGATGTAAAGGACCTATGAAGTACTTTGTATCCTAGTAGGAAAAATCAATTGCAAAGACTTCTGAAAGAGTTCAAAGAAACATAAAGCTCTCTGTATGAGAAGCAGTGATTACTTGAGATATATGATCATCATGCAAAGCTTCTAATTTATGAGGGATTAGGTGGTCCTGAAAGTCTCCATGTCCAAGCTGCCCACATTTGCTCCATCCATATGTGAACAAACTTCTCGTAGAGGAGTAGATACAATTCAAATATTCAACAAGAGGCCTAAAGCCAAGTTAATACTCTGAAACAATACATGTATGCTATAATGAAATCTCACAAAACTAACTATGCAATAGTCACATTCAACAATATACACTAGTGCAACAAATGTGATGAGACGTGCTACTTTTGTAACCGATGAAAAATCATTCTCTATTAACGTCCTGTGGTTTTCTTATTGCTTCACGTCGGAGCTAAGTTGCTGAAGATCCATTTCAAACTCGGGAACGCCAGGCGAAATGTGCCCATGCTGAGTGGAGATATTTGTAGGGTAGAGAAAATATTCAATACTCCCAAAAAATTATACCGATTGGGGTGTGTGTGTGTGTGGGGGGGGGGGGGGTGCAGAAACACTCTACCTTTGGAAATAAACGAACATCAAGTGTCTCCAGTACGTTCCAGTGATTTTTTGCAGTTTCGACAACTTCCTCGCTGATGCTACATGACTAGTATATCATGAATAGTAAATGAAAGTAAATACTCGTTTTACTATGAATGATTATGGAAGGAACATGCATACCAGTCAGTAACTCATAAAAAGTTAAGTCTTGACTTACCCTTTGTTGGATCAACATGCACAAAAAAACTATCAACGATGATGAGATAGCACAAAATAAGCATCAAACCCATTAAAATAGTTTGATTGACCTTCCTGCACTGATAAAAGTAGCATTAGTAAGTAAACTCACAATGAAATTGAGATCTCCAATAGTAAGTCTAGTATGATTATTAAAACGAATATTTTTCCTTTCTAAAAAGAAGCGATAAATAATCATTTCTAGCAATAGATAGAATTGAAAAAAACATTAGCAATTAACTAGGATTCTATGTATGATCAGATGTATAGAAAACTTATCACTAATGTGCAAATTACCTTTTTCATTCTATGATTGCTCCATTATACAAGAAACAAAAATAAAAATCTGGTGTTATACATTTTTTTTCATCTTAACTTTTGAATTAATTGCTACAAAGTTTCAACCATTTCAAAACTAAGGGGCTGCAAGGCAATGTGGAGACCAAATTTGAAGCATATTATACATTAGTTTCAAAAATCATTTTTAATTTCTAAGAGCTAGGTTAATTACTTTTAAGCTATATATATGTTATTTTCCTAATATAGATAATAATATGGAATGACTATATAATTTTCTGCAAACCATTTCCTTTTCGTATGATGATCAAGCATACAACTAATAATGTGAGTATAAAATATCTATTATTGGAGATTTTCATCCCATGTTGTGAGTATAAAATATCTAGTAATCAAATTTATTGTTAAGCTTTTGTTTTATAAATTAAAATATTTGGTTAATCATTTTAATTGAAATTGAGCTGAAGCTTATTAATTACAGAGCATATCGAAAAGAAAATCTTGATAAAAATGCACATAAAAAAGAGAGAAGATACCTGTTGTTAACAAGATCAGAACAACAAGATATTCAAAATTGTATAAAGCATAAAGGAATACATAATAGTTAGCAAGATCAGAACAGTAAGAGAGAAGATACCTGAGGGCAAACACAAAACTCTTTATCCCTCTCACCTTTATTTCTTCTAAAAGATATTCAAAAATGGAAAGAGAAAAGGCATAAAGGAATACATAATAGTTACAACAAGAAAAAGAAAAGATTAAACCACAAAATTTAGCGATGTATAAAGCATTTGACCTGCAGTATCAAAAGGAAAGAACTCAAAAATTTTAGAATGAATTTTCAAAAACAAGAGACAAAATCTAAAACAATGCAAGAATCATACCTGAGGCTTCGTAAACTTGATGTTGGGACTCGAATAAAGGTCAGCCAATTCATGTGGCATATAATCAAAAACCAAAAACAAGCTACACGACATCCTTGAAGTCATCAAACCTTGCAATTTCACAATGTTTGGATGATCCAAGCGGCGCAGAATTAAAATCACCCTAGCAATAAACCTTAAGCTCTCTGGCTCTAAATTATCAAATCAAACCTTCTTCAGTGCAGCAATGTTTCCAGTTAGAGCATCTCTAGCTTTTACACGTTACTATAAGTCCCTTTCCTGATCTAAACATACAAAATAACCAAAAATCACTCCTACGTCATCATTCATTCATCATCAGCACCTGCCCTACCCAATACCATAAATAACCCCATTTTAATTTCTTACATATATATCCAGTTATATTATTTCATCATTATTGTCAAATGATCACTTGAAAACCATTTTAACATTCAGACGATAAAAACTAAAAACCATGTGTGAGTGAAGCTCGTTGAAAGAGGACAAAGGACCAAGTAATAGTTAACACTATGGATATATTATTTAAAGTGGAAATTGCCATTGTTTCTTCTTAACATGTCACATACTGCTTAGCCCATATACATCTCTTATTTCTTTTATTTTTGGAGAACAAATATTTATTCCAAGGATACTAGAAAACAGAACAAGAAATGAATATGAATCCTCCAAAGAAAAATATACTGGTTAATATAATAGTGTTAGTTCATTGAAAGTTCTAGGTTCAATCACAAGGTACACAACACTACTGATTAATTTACATGACTAGAAATATTTACTACGTGAAAAATCCAAGAAAAATTCTACCTCTTAGCTTAGTGAAGAGATGTTTTGAGACATACACTTCCTCATTACTTTCTGAAGAGCCTTTCTGATCACTACTGCTGAAGGAGATTTCACTCCCTTGCACTGCAATATGTAATAGATGTTGTTAGCACACTTCACATTATCACCTCAACCCCAAAAACATAATATTTATGCTGTGAAATTAAATCAAAGTTATGGTAATGTAGATGGTAGAGAAAAGGCTACACAACAATATAACATTGGAATAGAGACTTGAACATTGACATTGAAGAAATTACCTAAGGAAGGCGACGCCGGAAGGAATCCGCTGCCTCTTCCTTTCTGTCCGCCGAGAGTGTGGGAGCGAGAGAGAATCTGAAGAAAAAAAAACAAACAAGATGAGAGTTAGAGGTGCGTGAGAGATAGATTTGATGGCGACGAGCGAAATGAGCGGGGAGGACTCGAGAAGAGGAGGGAGATACCAAGGCCAAGGAGAAACGGGAGAAGTACGGCGGGAGGAAGTGAGGCCAGAGAAAAACGGAGAAGTGCGGGGGAGGAAGTGAAGGGGAAGAGAGTGGATGAATAGGGTTTTGGGAGAGAAAATCCCGCCTAATGCAATTATGTCTAGAGAAAATTTTGAAATCTGAAAGTTAATATATAAAATGTTACATTTTTTTTTGAAGTTGTAGTAGTAGCTTGGATGGTTTTGGAGAATTTATACTTTTGATAGACCAAGGTTCAATCCCTCATAAGAACATTTTTATTTATATAATGTATTTTGTCCAAAAAAGAAAATTTCGAAATCTGGAATTAATACATAACATGTTACAATTTTTTCAAGTTTTTTTAGTAGCTTAGGTGACTTATTTTAATTTATACTTTTAATAGACCAAGGTTCAATCCCTCATAAGAAGTTTTTTATTTATATAATGTATTTTGTCTAAAAAAGAAAAATGCATATAAATAACGATTATTTGTTAACAGTATTTATTAACCGTTATAAAATGTCTATATAACACTTAATAAAGATAACAGTTGTTGCAAAACTGTTAACTATAACTATATATATAGATTACGCGCAATTTATTAAAATCCGTTATCATTAACATAAGTTAAACTAATATAGATAACACTAACTGTTATCTATTTGGAAAACACGCACATAGATAACGGTATATTAAAAATACCGTTATCTATGTGGTGTTATCTATTTATAAATTTGTTGTAGTGCTCCTTAATGACCGTGCCCAAAAGTTTTGTATCATACTTATTATACTTATTGATACGGAGGGAGTATTACTTTAGCCTAGCTTGTTTCTCTAACTTCATGTGTTCTTGGCAATTAACGACTGAAGCAAAATCAATGAAATCTGTATATGTTGGTCTATCTCAATCATTAAAATTGAGAGCAACTTGAATAAATTCTGCTCTGAATATCAATATTTTTTTACACTAAAATGGCCTACGTGACTAAATATGCTACTCCTGCTAATGAAATCTAAGAGAGAAAAATAAAAGGAAATAAAAAGGAGTCGTCACTATACTTTGTCATCTGCTGCAGCAACCCCTGAAGTCTCTGCAATATTATCACTAATGCTTTTATCGTTAATATTGTATTCACCAAAATTGGTCCAACTCTTGCTTGATTTGTGGCCCTTTATGATTTGCAACTTCACTTCCTCAGGCAAAATTAGAGTAAATCTATCATCTCCTTCTCTATTTATAGTTATGGAGTGTCCCGTTGAGTGTGATCTGGAGAATTTCTCCTTGTCGCTTTGCGCACTCGTGGTGCACGTGTCGCAGGTGCCGTCTTTCTCGCTAACACTAACCCTAACCCTAACCCTAGTTGCATCTATTTCCTCTTTCTCATTCTCGTTCTCGTCATCCACCTTAATTGTGATGCTGCAGCTATCCCGAGGGTGCGCATCTAATGCACTATCGCTATCCTCAATGGTGTGGGCAGCGAGGCTAGTAGAGACGCGTGTAGATTTCTCGGGGGACGGGATCGGGGAGTTGAGGTTACGCCGGCAAACGGGGCATGTCTTGTGGGACTCGAACCAAAGGTCAATGCACTCCTGGTGGAACACGTGGCAGCATGCAGTGAGGAGGCGAAGGACGTCGCTGCTCCGGAATTCAACCAGGCAGATGGCGCACTCGAGGCCGTACCGTTCCTTGGTGTATTCCTTGACTGTTGAGTACGTGAAACTTGGGAAGGACTCGACGATCGAGGGGTCGAGACCGGTGCCGCATCCGCCACTGGCTACGGAGGCCCCGCTGGCGGGGGTGACGCCGTCGCGTCCGCGACCGCGGGGCCACGTGCAGAGAAGGTTCTGCATGAAGCAGCGACAAAAATAGATAGAGAAGAACCCAGCAAAGAAGAAGATGAGGAGGACGATTGTGAGGATGATAATCAGCGGAGGGTACGTGTACGTGGGCCCAATCGGGGTCGACGGAGGCAAAGGTTCGGCGATACCTGTTGCCATTTGCCCCGAATGAAACGATTTGGGTTTTTCTTTTACAGAAACACAGGTTAGTGGATCTTGGGAATATTCATCTGTATAATAATCTGAATTGTGAATTATCAATGGGATGAATTGAAGAAGTTTTAGGCAAAATAATTTGGTTGAATTGGTTTGGAATTGGGAGAAATGATTATTGTTAGAGAGTCTGAGAGTGTAGCATTGTTGAAATGAGAGAAACAAGGAGAAGCACTCATTAAGTGGTTCTTTATGTCTAAATTTCCTTAGAGCAATTGAATAATACTTATATGATTATTTAAGAATGAAGTGCAAATTTAAGACAATGCGAGAGTGTTACAAATATAAAGAAAAAGGGGATGACGACATATATACAACGCAAATAATACATAATTGAATTTAAAATTTGAAATTACAAAACCGTAAATTATAAAGTAGAGTGGAGAAAATTTATCTCTCCGCAAGACGTTTTATGTTCCAATAGTGCTCTCGAAACTGGTGTAACGTCTCAAATATAAAACGGTTTGACGTTTCAAAAGTCGCAACATCACAGACCGACAAATTTCGGCGAACTGAAAAAAGCCGGGCACAAAACTTCTACTGTAATGTAGAGAATATGCAGTGAACTTTTGTGTTTTGCAAGTGTGCAATTAATGATGTTTAGAAGACCCCATATTTATAGGGCCATAATCTACCAATAAGAGCTATAGGAAATAAAGGCTCGTTATCCCGTTGGGCTGTTACATGTGTTTAGTCTTCATGTTGTTAAGTCTAGTTTTTAGTTTGTGTTATTTTCGTGTCTTTTAGTTCGTATTACGCCGAATTTTGTGTTTCACTACAAAAAAAGGGGTTCTGGCGACGGAAAAATCCGTCTTTAGCATAGGAAATCCGTTGTCCCCGGTGGCTAGCGACGGACTGACAACGAAATTTTTCCGTCTGTATTTCGTTCGTCGTTAGCCCATCGGACGACGGAAAAGACAGTCCGTCTTTAGCTAACGACGGACTGTAAATCCGTCGTCAGCGTCTCCCGGTGGCCGTTGACGGTGCCGGAAAACTAACGACGGATATAATCCGTCGCCAGGTATATATATATTTTTTATTTTAATAATTAATTTTCTTTTTTTTTATTCATTACCTAAAACGTGTCACAACAAACAATACAAATATAATCCAACATTGAACAATAATTTAAAATTGAACCAATCAAATGAAATTCAAAATGAATGCGGATTTCATATAATGAACAAAATAAAACAATGTATCAGTAACATCCCAAGACGGACCATATAATAAAAAAATAGTAAAGTGTATCAGTAGCATCTACGAATCATAATCATCATCAGGAGGAAAATGGGGAGGGGCATCAGACGGGGGAGGCTGATAAGAGGGAAAGGAGGGTGCACTACCTCCTCCCTGCTGAGACATCCAGCGCATCATGTCGGCATACTGAGTCTGCATGAGCGCCATCTGCTCAGCCAATCTCTGCTGCTGAGCCTGGTACTCACGGCGCTCGCGATCCTGCTCCTCGACTCGGCGCCGTAGCTCCTCAACCTCGTCTCTGGATGCTCGTGATGTGGACGAGGATCCCCCAAATCTGGATGCTCTCAAGGCCTTCATCGCGCCTCCCGTGCCGAACATCCTCTTCTTCTTGTCCGAGCCGCCAAGAACCTCCAGATACAGCTCGTTTATGTCGACTGCATCGTGGTCCCCCTCGAGTAGCTGGGCCCGTTCCTCGTTAGCACGGTGAAACACCTCAGTCTGCATGTAAACGAGAAATGAACATTTGTTAGTATACATATTAATTATAAATATTCAAAATCAAATATATATATATATATATATTATATTATTTTGAAATTAAAACTTACCGCTATCGCCTCAGATTTCGGATCGGTGTATGTCCCGTCCGCGTATCGATGCTCATCCAGAAAGGAGTCGAACATGCACTCAATCGGAGCTACTCCCCTCTCACGACCCTATGCATCAAATCACAATGGAGTTGTGTCATTAAAACATGTGTATATGAATTAAAATTGTACCACATAATTATAATTATTATTTAAAGTATATTATTACCTTTTCCTCAGCTCGTTGCATGACCGACTTGGACCCTCCCCTATGCTTGATAGGACCAGTACCTGGTCTCTGAGGCTCAGACATCCAGTTGCGCCTCGCTGCCTAGGATTTGGCCACATCATCATCACAGGACCAGTGTCACGCCCGCTTTCTACTAATTCTAGTAAAGTCGGGAACATGACCAACGAAAGGAATAAATGACAAGAGGAAGACGATAAGTATTCCTTTCATAACATAAAGTATGGACTTATCCCGTAAATCGGGAAGTCAGAGTCATAAGCTCGTTACATTACATAACAGAATTTAGAGTTTAGATTCGGATCTATCACATAAAAGTCTAGCAGCGGAATATGCAGGATCGCGTAATAAAATTCTACGTGTATGAAGACACGTAGAACCCCCAAGAGTCGGCCACTATGGAGTTCGACAAAAAGCACGATCTAGCATCCACGTCTTCTTCATTCTTAACCTGCACGTTTAGAAATTCATGCAGGGCTGAGTACAAATTGTACTCAGTAGACACGTGCCGAAATCGCACACGTACATATATAACTGTCAAGCCATTTCGAGTGAAGCATAGGGATTTTGTCTCTAAAGCACCTATGTTCACAAAAACATTTCTTTGAGAAAGTTCTAATTTGACTGCAGTCCTAGTTCTTTGTAATCAACCATATCTGAACGTTCTTTGTGTCGGGGAAGTGGCCACTTCCCACAGACACTTGACCGGTCAACCTTTCGCTGACTCACAGTCCATTGTGTACACTAGTTCGAGTGGAGACGCTAACCCACTGGAACCCGAATTCGATTATCATATAACAGATAGGCATCATACATAAATCGAAAATATTTATGGCAAGACAGTGCTTTGCAAATATCTCGTTTCATTTTGAAAGCATGCACACATATATTTTTATAGAGTAAGAAAAGCCTACTTGGTTAGTCTTGATTGGTGGTTGCCTTGTTCTCGGAGTGCGGATCCGACCTTTCGTCGAAACCTTTAACATGAATCTCGAGTGAGATATATTACTCGAGTATATCAAATAAATTCTAAGCGCAAGGAATTACTATCCTTGGTTATCTTGAGAGTTTAGTCTCGGTCTTTAAAGCTCGACTAGTACACGAGTCTAGGAGTTGTATTTCTAGAGAAGTCGTTTGATGATTTCTAAGTCACTTTATGATTCGGAAATTTAGTATACCCAATAAATAATTATTGGGCAATATAACTAAAGACATTTCTAATTTAATATCTCGATTCCTAACTCGAGGCAATCAATTTCTAATTAAGCTAATTAGATTTCAATTGTCATTATAAGTATAATTTATAATCTAATCATTTCTTATGATTAAATTCTAATTAATCAATTAAGTCCTAATGAATCGATTAAATTCTAGTTTAGGAATTTAATTGCCTATTAATAAATTAAATCTCCTAGTTTAGTCTTAACAATATATTTTCTGGGACTTAGTCCAATTAATTGGATTCTTGAGCTATAATAGAGTTATTAATAGCCCACTTGATACTATAATTTAGCCCACCTATTAAATTTAGTGCAAGCCAAATCCTTTCACTTATTCTAGCCCAATGGTTCTAGTTTATTTAGGCCCGTTAGAATTTAATTTCGGCCCAATAATATATGCTACATCAATCTTTTATTAAATTCCATAGCTCATCTTATTAAATAAGCCCAGTTTCCTTAAAAAATTTCAGCCCATTTGTATTGCTTAGGCCTAATTAGAATTAAATCAAGATCCAATTATTAATTCAGACTCAGCCCACTATTTCTTAAATTTCTAGGCCCAACAGAATAATTAAATCTCTAGCCCAAATGATTTAATATGAAGCCCAGTCCATTTCCTTAATTTGAGCCTGTTAGATGTACTTCCCAGCCCAGCAGATTTAATTTTCTCGGCCCATGGATCCGGCCCATACCCGGCCCAATACCCGGGTCCAATTCTAGACCCTTCTATTGACTTAACCTAGACCTAATTTAGTTCCACTCTCTCCCAATTCACTCTGCAATCATCGCCACTCTCTCCCTCTCTCTCTCAGCCCTTCTCTGATCGCCGTCTCTCTCTCTCGGCTCTCCTCCGTCTGAAATCACCACCATAGCGCGCCATCACCACAGCGTAGCACCACAGTGTAGCACCCGCTCCTGCTCGTCGCCCCTGCACCGCCGTGAGCAGCCCGCCGCACTCCCCATTGACATGCAGCCACGCTGCACTTCCTTTCCTGCTGTTTCTCTCTCCCTCTCGCTTCTATCTCTGTTTTCTCCTTCTCAACTGCTTTCTCTCGGTTGCGGTTGTTCTCGGTTGGGGAGCTCACCGAACCCATCCTCATCGAAGAAGGTAAGCTTCCTCCTTCTCTTTATATATATTTTTTTTCTATCTAAATTTTAAATTTCTGAAGCTACACATCTCCAAATTTTGATTATGGTTTGGAACTTAGTCATGAAAATTTAAGTTTCTTAATTTGTTTCAAATTCTAATCATTTATGCATGTTTAATCTTATGATCTTAATTGATTGAATTTGGTCTTATTTGTTATGAAGGAGCCAATTTAGTGAAAAGGGAGGCTGGAAAGGGTGGTTTCGAGCTGGGGGTTTCGGCGTTGCTCCGCCTGCTAGGACAGCAGATAGCGGCTGCTCCACGGCCGTTCTGTTTTGCCGAGCACCGCAATTCACTCTCCTTTCCCCTAGTTTCTCATTCTATATTTATTTTTATTTGATTTCTGAATCTTAGTTGAGAATTATTACAGCTTTGGAGAATCAGATGGTGACTATAATTGCGTGCTTAAATTATGTTTTATCGATTCGTAGGGAGTTTTGGGAGTAATTTATTTTGCTGATTTGGTCTCATTCTTTTATTGAAAAATTTAGAAGAAGTGTTCTTTATCAGTTTTGGTTCTATTTTCGTAGGTTGGTTTCGGGCTGATTGGGATGGTTCGGAATGGTTTCGGAGTTGGTTCGGGCTGATTGGAATGGTTCGGAAACTGTCCGGGGTTATTCGAGGTCTGCCGGAACCGTTCGAGGCTGTTTCAAGGCTGTCCGGGGTCTGCCAGGGCTGTCCGGAGCTACTCGGAATCTGTTCGAGGGCTTGCGAAGCTGTCCGGGGCTGTTCGCAGTCGTTCGGGGCCTGCTCGAGGCCATCCGAAGCTGTTCGGGGCTGAAGCAGTCGTGTATTGATCTTCAATACATTAGCTAAGTCCTACTTCTCCCTTCTCTTTAAGTTTTGGTGGATTTTAGCTTGATTATATGAGGTAGTGAGCATGGTATAACATTGATAATTTTAGTTCAGACTGTGAAGGGTTATAGGATGGGAAAAACAGTTTCTATAGCACTCTATGTTCACGTTCATAGCTAACATACCATAGTGTAACATCTACATTCATGACTTAGTAATAAAAGATGTAGCTAATGAAAGTAAATGCCATGGTAGAACCGTTTACCTTCTGTTTGTTATCCCTTCTCCTCTCCCGTTTCTTTAAGTTTCCAATTCGGCAGCGTTTTGGTGTGAATGATATTTAGGTGTGTTTTAAGTTAAAATTTTTCCTCTTTATATAGAGGATTGAATCCCTATTCTTTACTAACCTTATGCACTTGTTTAATCTATTGGACTTGCAGGTCATGGGTGATTGGTTGAAGCTTGATGCGTCACTGGTGTAGCTAGAATTAGTAGGGAGCAGGCTGTTTAGTAAATTTGTTTTACTTCTGTTATTACACGCTAATGCCTTTCTCTCCTATTGTATGGAATTTCCTTCATCATTAGATAAATTCTGACACAGATTTGTACTGCAACAAATCTGAACCATTGCAGTATTCTATGTGACAAATCTAATTCATTTTTATATGTGTATTTATTATATATATTACGTATATCTATATATATTACATCTTAGTGATTTATCTTCCTTTATGTATTACCCATGCCTATAATGTATATCACACTATATATATTACGTATATCTATATATATATATATAGTACATCTTAATGATTTATTTTTCCTTTATGTATAACCGTATATCACACAAATTATTACTAATCATACTTCTCATTTTAAACAAATAAGTATCTGATAAATCATACTTCTTATTTTAACAAATAAGTATTTGTACTAATTATAATACTAATAATGGCACTAATCATATTAGGCATTAATCACCCTCAATGAACACCCTCGTAAATATAATCAGATTAAGTGATGACATTAACTATTTAATTACTACTAGTGTTTGTTATTCTCAAACTATTATCAAAATTTGGTTTCGTAAATTTAATCCAAGTACGAGAAATTTGAGAATTTTAGAGCTTAGAAAATTTATTTAGGATTAGAAGACGGGATATTACAACCAGTAAGCGAGCCAACCCATCCACACATCATCAGTCCACCTCCCAGGCTTCCCACCTCTGGGTGGCGGATCATTCCTCCTCCTCTTTATCCCACAGATATAATCCTTATATCTCTCCCGAATCTTATCATACCACAGCTCCCGAATCTTGGCATTGAGTGCCGGTTCCCAAGTAAATTTTTTCTAGCATTGAAAATGTATGTTAGAAATTGTAGTTATAATTAAGAATGAATTTGAAAGTTTTAATAAATTTTCGAACCTTAAACTCCTCCCAATATCGCTGTCTCACGTCCTCAGGCGTGAGCTTCCAACTGTATCCAGTCGGGTTGGGAACTATCTTAAATAGTTCCTAAATGTAATCTGCCGGGTCGGCATGCGGGTAAAATACCCTACATAAGTAATTTTAGATTGATTTATGTTAGATTTTTGAATAACTAATTAAATAAGGGTCAAAATTGAAGGTGTGATTATTGCATTTACATACCCCAACTCACTCACAGATAGAACAAAGTCACATGTGGGTCTAAGCTCTCTCTGACCATCAGTGTCAGAGCCAGAAGACAGACCGCCTATGTGTATGCCACCAATATGGTGGCTCAGATCGGTCCCGGACTCATATCCAGACGATGAGCCTGGGGAACTACCCCGTCCAACGGATAGATGTGATCGTCTGGAGCCCCTACCACGAGGAGTCCCCACATCATCTCGTGGTGAACCGCGCCGACTGTAAGACATCTATTATGTTGAAAATAAATAAATAAATAAGAATCATTATAGACAAATGACGTATACGTAGAAGGTTTATATTGAACATATAACAAGTTGCATTTATAGTTCATAATGTAAAATTTGAATGTGTTAAGTTTTCTACACAAAGTGTTAATCTTCGTCCTCTTCATCGTTATCATTTTCATCTTCCCCATCCTCATCTACATAGTCATCCTCCTCATCTTCATCTTCTTCTTCGTCATCTCAAGCTTCATCCTCTTCATATTCATCATCCTCGTCATCTTCTTCTTCTGTTTCGAGGACATTATCAGAATCTTGGTGGTCATCATCATCTTCAATTTCTACATGTTCACAGTCTCGGTGAACTGATGTAATATCATCTAACTCTACAGTAGTTACCACATGAGCGTCATCATCCTCCTGAAACGGTGACTCCAACGTAGACACATCCGCTCGAGACTCATCGATAGTGGCCCTTGCCTTTATAGAACAAGCTTCCCACCATTCTCTACATTGTTGGTTCATACTCGGATATGAACAGTAATACACTTGTGTAGCTTGAATGGCTAATACAAATGGTTCATATTTTCTAAGTCTGCACGTATGATTTACAGACACTAATTTGAACTGAATATCAACCCTTGTACCAGCCGGAGAGGTGTTGAACCAGTCACACTTGAACTGAACGACCTTTTTGTTGTATAATCCTGGGTATGTGAGCTCGCACACTTCGACTAATTGTCTATAAAAATCTATCTGACTCGAGTCCCCATAGTTACCCGCTTTTATGCACACACCACTACTCTTTTGGATTTCTTGGACCAGGAACAAGCACTGTGAGAAACATGTGCTGTTCTTTCATGCACAACCACAGAGGTAAGTTATAAGGAGTAAGAATAACAGGCCAGAATGAGTATTGTTGTCCCGATTGACCGTATGGTTGAAAAACATCTGTTGACAGTCCTAATCGTATATTCCGTGGCTCCGCTGCAAAACCCGGGTAAGTCACATTAAAGTGCTTCCACGCTGGAGAATCTGCAGGATGGCGCATAACACCATCATCAGCTGAGGTTGAATGCCAGATCATGTCGCCGGCTGTAGCTTTAGATGCATACAACCTTTGTAAACGAGGTGTTAAAGGGAAGTAGTACATCTTCTTAAAGGACACTTGTTTACGTCCCCGACTCCTATCTTTGTATCGGCTTTCATTGCAAAATTTGCAATTCACAAGATGGGAATCCCCCGCCCAATAGATCATGCAATGATTCCTACACGAATCTATCTTCTCTACAGGTAAACCCATTGTCCGTAGCAATTTCTGCGTGCTGTAGTAATTCATGGGCACTTTGTGGTGATCTGGGAATGCTTCATTTAATAACACACACAACTCGTTGAAATACTTTTGTGGCATCCTAGAACGGGCCTTCAAAGTCATCAGACGAGCCACAAAAGACAACTGAGTGTGGTTCTTACACCCAGGGTATAACTCTTGATCGGCAGCGTCCAACAACTCGTACAACAACTTTGCTGTAGCGTTTGGATCTTCCTCTATGTCTGGGTTGTTAAAATTGGGACCCCCAAGATCACCTACCATCGTGTGGTATGTCCCGTGTTCTTCTTCGGGTTCTACATCTACTTCCACACGTGTTTCTTGAGCATATGAAGGTATTTCATTTTCACCATGAAACCTCCAGATCTCGTAACCCCGTGTGAAACCATTTTTAGCGAGATGAAGTTGTACAACATCTGTACTTTTAATGTATATATTCTTACACTTCACACACGGACACTTAATTTTTTCTCCATCCATTAACTGAGGCTGACTACTTGCAAATCTTAAGAACTCCTCAAGCCCGGCAAGGAAGTGTGGATTAAATCCCCCATTCGGAAGTAAACGCAGATATATCCAATCTCGACTAATTTTTATAACCCTGATTATTAATAATTAGTAGTATTGAAATACAAAAACAAAGTTAAATTAGTTACGGAGAGGGCAACACATTGTAAAAGATTACTTGAATAGAGAAGTTGAATCATTTGGAGTTGAATAGAGAAGTTGAATAATTTGGAGTTGAGTATAGATATTCAATTATTTGGAGTTGAATAAAGGGCGAGAATGTATTGATAAATTATGTGGACTTTAATAGAGAGAGGGAATATCCTTACGTTTAAAATGTTTTGTACGTCATTGATTTGTATTTATATATGAATTACATGTTGATGCTTAGATTGTTTGATGCTACGCATTTGGATCACGATCATTTCGGTCAATAATTAGGGTTACATGTTAGAATCAAGATTTTTTTTATGTGATTATTTAAACTATTTAAGTAAGTGTGTCTAATCTAACCAAGTCAGCTAAGGTCATCAAACTATCCCAACATGCATGTCATATATATATATATATATATATATATATATAAATCATCAAAACATAACAACAACTCATGCATCTCATCAAATTATCACAACATATATATCGAAATACAACGAGTTTCGTAGAACAATTACTGATCATATTGGGAGAAGATCCTTAAGACATAATCAAAATCTATCCCAAAGGGAGAAGATCCTTAAGAAATTAATTATGTCTATCCCAATGTTATTACGGCTAACCAATTATATTTAATTACCTAAATTACATATAATTAACCTAGGTAATTAAATAAGTACATTATTATAATTTAATTACCTTTCACCGAAGTAGAGAGCGCCGGAACAGCAGAAGGTGGCTCGGAAAGGCTGAGAGAGGAGTCAGGAGGCGACAGGCGTAATTAAATAAACCATAATTAAACAATTTATACATATAATTAAACTAACGCTCAATTAACAAATTAACTAATACTAATTAACAATTTAAACACTAAATTATTTCAATATTCAATTTGGTTAGAGTAATTGAAAAATTAAGTAAACATATTAAGTTAATCTAATTAACTAATAAAATTAAACAATTACCTTTCACCGAAGGAGGCGACGCCGAAGGAAACCGTCTGGAAGGCAGCAAAAGGCGAAAGGCGGGTCCTAAACAAATTTAATTAAAGTAATTACATTCTAATTAACATATACTAATTAACAATTAAATTAAACTAATTAACAATCTAAACTAATTAAATAATTAAACTAACTATCTTATATATACTAATTAACAATCTAAACTAATTAAACTATCTTATATATACTAACTATCTTATATATACTAATAATTAAACTAACTATCTTATATATACTAATTAAATAATTAAACTAACTATCTTATATATACTAGTTGGGAACTATCTTATATATACTAATTAACAATCTAAACTAATTAAATAATTAAACTAACTAAATTAATAACTTATTAAACAATTAAATTAATTAATTAAACCTATATTAATTAACATTCTCAACTAATTAAATAATTAACTATAAAGTTAACTTATTTAAACAATTATAACACTAAC
>JAPKLX010000013.1:4213441-4237578 GCA_026898415.1 Leonotis leonurus
TTAATCTAATTAAACACTAAACTATAATAAATTAATTAATCTAATTAAACCATAACCTAAATAATTAATCTAATTAACTAATTAAACAATTAAACTAATTAAAAAATTAAACACTAACCTAATTCCGGCAGCAACGAGCAGTGGTTGGCGGCGGCGGCGGCGACGGGCAGAGGCTTGGACTGGTGGCCGGCAGCCTCGGGAAAGGGAGGGTAGTGCGTGGAGTGCGCGTCTGCGGCTGGGGCTGGGGCTGGGGTACGGTAGGGGCGGCGGCAGGGGCGGTTGGTCTACGCACGGCAAAGAGAGAGAGAAAGAGAGTAAATAAAGGGAAAAAACACGAAAAATAGAAGAAATTAGAGTGGAAGGAGCAAACCTGGACTCCGGTGGTGGAATATCGCCGTTGGTGGTGGGAATCGTCGGAGGTAGGGTTTGGATTGGGGCTGAAGTCGACTGATTTCAGATTGGGGAAGAAGACGCGATTTAAATTGACCTAGCGACGGACCTCACGACGGATTGAGTCCGTCGTGAGGTAATAAAAATAAATAAAAAAAAATTAAATTACTAACGACAGACGCACGACGGACGGAGCTAACGACGAACACGTCCGTCGTTAGTTTTGGCGCCAATGTGCGCGCCAAAACAACCGTCGTCAATCCGTCGTCGAGTCCGTCATCAAGATTTTTCGTTGTGGCCCGTCGCCAGTCCATCGCGAGCTAGCTACGGACTTGAAGTCCATTGTCCCATCCGTCGCCTGTTTCATATTTTTTTGTAGTGTTTCTTTGTCGTGGATTTAGGTTAGTTAAAGAAGGAGTCATCGGGAGCTGAATTGGTATCATTTATGTCGCATGTAGCCGAAGAGAGCACGAGAGAAGAAACTACAAGAAGTAAGCGAGCACGGAGCCCAACGGACGCTGGGAGAAGCATAAGAGAATTTCATAAAGTAGAGGTCAGCAACCGCTGGGCCTGCATATATTGTGTATCAGCGAGGGACAGCCAACGGCCGCTGGCCCCTCAGCGGTCGCTGGCTGCGTTTAAGTAGCAGTTTCTCTGCGGGTTTTTAATAGAAATCAAGGTCATTTTATCCATTTATCCATTGTAAAACTCGAAAAATACTCTCAAGAACACTATTTTACTTGCTTTTCTTAGATAGTTTGGTAGCTTGGCTTGGATTGAAATTGTTCTAACTTAGATTGTTGAGAATTCTAGTAAGTTCATCTTTAAGGATGTCACGCCCCAATTCCCGAGGGAAGGCCCGTAAGCCAGGGTGCGACTAGGGGTGGGATTTAAGAAGCGGGAAAGAAGGGGGGACATGCTTGATTTGGAAAGAAACCCGAATAATACTTCAAACATAACCATTAATTGATAAGCGAGAAGACTCGCAATTCAAAACGATGCAAGAAGCTATTCAATGACCGAAATTGAGGTTCACAATCCTAATTATATCGAATAGAAGAACATAACCAAAGTCAATAGAAGTTATAGATCGACAGACGAACTATACTTGACAAAAGATAGTATCATAGCGGAAGCAATTCATAAAATCAACCAGATGACAACAACACCGCCTCAGCTCAACCCGTCACCACCGGCACTTAACCTGAAAACATTTGGAAACAATTTGCGGGCTGAGTACTAGTGTACTCAGTGGGCTATGCATTTTATAAACAGTTTTAATAAAATCTAAACATTTTTATCCATTCATGAACAACATACCTTAGAAGGTTTCAAAACAAAAAGAGACTTCTAAGCATGTCAAGACATTTATCATTTTCATTCATTTGCGCATTTATGTACGTTCTAAAGTTACTCTTACTTTGGCCCCGGACCTCTTGCAACCGTCGAGCCCATTTACATTCAGACTTTGGGTCGAAGCCCAGAGAGTCTATTTGAGCATTTAGATTTCGGATTGAAACCCAGAGAATCCCTTTCTGCTTTTGGATTTCGGGTCGAAACCCAGAGAATCCCATTAACATTACAGCAGCACACAATGGAGATCAACCCATTGCACTACTACCCATCGTGTACACAGTTTTCGACTAACGTGTTAGGTAAAGCCGAAAACCTCGATCGATTAACTTCAGAGCATTTAACTTAATTGAACGTACATTAAAACATGACATGGATAACATTCATTTTGCAATATCAGAGCTTATATAACTCAAACATAATTTTGAGAAAAATAAACCCACCTCTTGGAATAAATCCGTAGCTTTAAATCACCCTTGAGTTTAGAAAAGTCGAGCTAATTCTCACGTTAAACTTCTCTTACACAATGTACTTGACCTTCACATAATACTTAGAAACCTTAGAATCTAAATAAATCTATATCTAATTAAAAGTTAATAAATAGCTTTTAGAGTTTCATATCCTTTCTATTTTCTATAAACGAAATTTGGATGTTCTCCAAAAATCTTAGCTCGTTTTATAGCATTTAATAAATTAAAGCTATCAATTCTCATTTAAAATGAGATAATTAAATCATATAAAATTATTTGGAAAATAAATATCAATTTCCCACTTTTAATAGTTATTTCGTTGATGTTCGATTCTTGATCTTTTTATTAATTAATTATTTGCAATTAATTAATAATTCATAACTAAATAAGTATTCTCAATTAATAATTATTAATCAAGTCTTGAATATTTAATCAACTAAGATTAATTAAATTAAACCATATCATTAATTCAAATATTAAATTCAAATGATCCAACTTCTTGGTCCATAAAATAGCCCAACATAGAATTAATTTCTAGCATGTATTATTATCGGGCTTGGCCCATATAATTAAATTATCGGCCCAAATATTTAATGGCCCAATCTAGAACTTGGCCATATACTCATTTTAACATTTTTTTTTATTTCATTTCTCTCTTCCTTTTTTTTTCTTTTCCTGCACAAATCTCTCTCCCTCCCCAATTTCTATCGTCACTCCCCAACCCCCTTTTTACTCATTTTTATTTTCTTTCTTTTCTCTTTCTTCTCTTTCAATCTTCTTTCCCAGACTCTCCCCCACCCAAACCGTATTTCACCCATTTCTTCCTTCCTAATTTCTTCTTTTTTTCTTTTTCTTTTATTTCCTAATTCCTTTTCTTTTATTATTTTTTATTCATTTATTTAGCTTTTAATTGAAAGAGTTTCTTTCTCCCCAAGAACCTTTCGGTTCTTCTCTTACTCAACACTCTTTTTCCTTATTTGCAGAAGCCACTGAGCATCCATCTTTCCTTCCCTATTTCTTATTTCTTTGATTTCTTTCCATTTTAATTTAATCCCAATATTCTCTTTTCCCTATCGTCTCCTATGGCAGCAGGTAAGGTTTGTTTTTGTTTCCCTTTTTTTTTTTTTTTCTTTTTACTTCTTGTTTAAAGATCTAGTCTTAATTCTGCGTATTTAAATATGAGATTTGGTATCTTGTTTATTTATGCTTTAGTTTGAATTTTCACTCTTATGTGCTAATAATATCATTAATAAAATGCAAGATATAATCTCATATGCTTAAGAACATGATTCTAGATTTGGACATTAAAGCATGTATACGTAAGATGAAATGAAAATTCTTGGCTTACTTGCTTATTGGAGATGGATAGAGATGTTGTTACTCCCCTTATTTCTTCTTGCTTGACTGCCTAAGCTCACTATTTTCCTCCCTTCTCTATTTCATTTCTTTTGCAGTGATATTTGAAGAGTGTTGTAGATTGAGTTGGGAGAGTTATGTAGAGAAGGCAACGATGATGAAGGGTTTTGATTAAGGACACAATTGTCAACAGCTATGGTGTAGGAGTATGGGTTGTAGGCGTGAGTGTGTAGAGTAGCTACAGTACAAGATGATTTTGTGGGATTTGCTTCTATGTAGATGGAAGACTTTAGGTTCCTATTAGGTTGTCTAGATTTTGATTTTAATAGGATAGATAATATCTTTTTCTTTAGATATTTGTTGTATAGTGTAGTGTTTGGATATTGCTTATTTATTCATGTTTTGATTGGAATACAACATTATATTGTCTTTTAATTCTTTATTACAACTTAAATTCTGTTTCATTTCAATTAGATAAACGTGCTAATTTAGTTTATTAAATTAGTACAATCGTTCTACTTAAATCGATCCGTTTTGAAATTCGAATATAAATCGTTATCCGATTTAAATTAATAACCTAAAATGAAACTCAACATCGGAGTTTTAAAATTCTTAATGGATATGAGAACTCTAATATAGTAAAACTCTTTTAATGCTATAATTAAAAGAGTGGGGTATTACAAAGGACCTTTCTATGGTTTCATTTTCTATATCTATGGTTGGCTAGACATTTATCTAGGGCTTGATCATCTTATCTACTACTTAATGCTTTGATTCAATCATCTCTCGGTTGTTTAATTCGTGCTTTATTGAGTTTTCATGCTTGATCAACATGTGCATCTCAAAGATATGGGAATAGATTGATGAATTGTTTCTATGTCTCATTTGATTAAACAATCTTCCTTTGTAATCGGTAACGTAAAAAGGAGTTCGTGTAAATATTGATATTATATTAAGTGTGGTTTGGACACGTGAGTAAAAATCACCGACTAGCTATTGAACACGTAAGTGAGTGGCTAGGCAAACTTGTGAGAATTCTATTGAAGCATGATGTTTGATTGAATAATTGTTAAGTGTAGATTGTATATAATCTAAGTCCTAGACTTTAATCCACCAATTCACCTTTATTTCTTCGTTTTTGTAAGCTAGTTGATCACCATTCTCTTAATCTTATTTAGAATGTTTAGAAACTGGCCCTGTTTAGTCTTGCACGTGATTCGACTTAAGGTCAGCTCGCGCCACTTGAACGACGCAAGGCGAGGCAGGCAGTGACGCCGCATGCATGTGTGGATTTGTAACCCATCACCTATGCACCCGATTAATTTATATAATTAATTAATCTCATTAAATACATAATTAATGAAGGTTCATTAATCAATGTGGGATAAGTTATAAATGCATACTTATATCATTTTATTCCAAAAGGTCATTATTAAGTGACATACCTTAATTCATTATTTTTCACTTATTGGGAATCGATTTAGAAAAATGAATATATCATAATAATCTAGTCACAACGTAAACCGATCATAAGTCATTTAATTATCTTGAATTAATTGTCAAGCCACTTAAATAATCGGTCAAATACTTTCATCAATACCACGATTCCTACAATCTTCTAAATGAGTGGAAATACCCATATTTGTTATGTCTTTTATTCTATTTAAATTTCAAATAAAAATAATATTGTATTTTCAACACATAATAATATATTTTATCTAAAAATTGAATTAATTACAAAAATAAAATAAAATAAAATATTTCACATATTCAGTGTTTGAAGTGGGAACTATCGATTCAAAAAAATTAGAACTCTAACCGAATCTGAAACCATATTTCAAGATTCTAGTTTGAAACTGTTTGTCACGATTCTAATTTCGATTTTGTATTTGTTCCATAGTTTCGGTTCAATTGGACACCACTAAATTTGTTGGGAACCCCACAAGCTTATATTGTTTTGATGATGCAATTCGAAACAACACTTAGTTAAATATTTTGTCTTGTAATTAATGTCATCTGTTAAGGAATATGCTAAATTATAAAAAGAAGCAGATAGTACAGTTTTTACTATCTGTGTTATTCTTGATAAAAGCATTCCTGGACACATTAATTATAAATGTTCTACTTTACTCGATTCGTATTTATCACAGCGATCTGTTCCTAGCTTAAGGACAGGTAGCTGTCATTACTTGTGTAGTATTTTATTTAAGATCTACATGTTTTGATCTTAGCCTTCACTTCTGTTTAAAATTAAAATGGAACAGATCATGATCCACTATCTGTCCATTCTTTACCTACTGTACTTAGTGAAAGAAAAGACAACAGCGAGCTGTGTGAAGAGAAAGCAGCAAGTGATCAAGCTTGACAGCGAGTACTCTTGTTTACAACAGCTAGTGATCAAGTCTTTGACAGCGAGTACTCTTGGTTACAACAGCTAGTGATCAAAATAGCATGAACAGCGAATGGATTAAACAGCAAGCGAATCAAGTCGTAGACAACGGCAGCTAGAACTCATGATTGGAAATGAACAGCGAGCTGTTCATATCAAAAGAAACGAAGAGCACGTTCAAACCAACAGCGAGCTGTGTTCAATAAAGCAGGAAGCAAAATGTTTAACAGATAGTACTCATTGTACTAACAGCTAGTAATCAACGTAGCAGGAAGCAGATAGCACTAAACAACAGCGAGTGCTCAACAAGTACTCAACAGCGAGTACTCATGATTACTACAGCAAGTGAATACCTGACAGCGAGTGCTCATCGGATAAAACAACAGTTAGTGAACAACAAAGCATCAACAGCGAGCTGTCCAATTCAAAAGAAACAAAGAGCACATGTTCAAACATACAGTGATAGGAAGCTCTTCTTATCATTATGGTGGACTGCCGACTTACCTAAATTAGTCATAAGTCATCCACTCAGTGTGTTGTCACATCAACGGTATGATTTAAGGAATGATGTACAAGATTTTCAAATATCTCTGTAAAATGAATCATTACCAGTATGGCAACACATTGGGAAATCGCGTGAAAGGTGGTAACCACTCTCAACCTGGCAGCGCGTGCTTCAACAACACTGACATGCATTTAATGCCGCCATTAATGCGTTGAAATTAGAGGCCATCGTCTCCAACGGATAGTTTCTTCATTGAGGCTATAAATACCACCTTCACTTCCAGAAAGAGATACGAGAATTCAAGCAATCAAAGCCAAAACTCTGCTCAAATATCTTCAAAGCTTTCATCGTTCTAAACACTCCACCTACGAATTCTCTGAGTGTTCATCAGTTGAAGATTTCTTTCTGGAAACTTGTTCTTACATTATTCTAAGTTAAGGATCTAGTTTTGATCCAAAGGTTGTAATATTTTAGATTGTAGTTTTCAATCTAGAAGAAGTGTAATCACAAGTATTTATCTAGTTTTGATAAAGCTTGTGGCTCGTACTCAACGAGTAAAAAGAAAGGAGACATTAGTTGATTTCGATCTAGTTTTGATCGATCCGTGGACGTAGGGAGGTTTATCCCGAACCACGTTAACTCTTGCGTTCTTTTCTTTCTGTTTTACTTCATACTCATCTTCTTCATAATTGCATAAACTTGTTTATCTCTAATCTATTGGTTAAGAAAACGTTTTCAACATAAGAGCATTAACCACCGAATTCCGCACACAACATTAATCAAGATTAACTTGTTCAAGTTTCTCTTATTAACTGTTACTTTACACTTAAGGTATACTTGAGCTAAGTTGATTCTTCTGGACACGAAGAACCTTCTTGCTAATCCAAGCCTTCTTATATTCTAAGATTGCTTAAACCTTATTGATTAAAAACAAAAACAAGAAAACCTAAAAAGTTGGAATTGGTGTATTCCCCCCCCCCCCCCCCCCCCCCACACCAAACTAGCTCTTTCGGGACCAACAAAATTAATAAAAAAATATGGTATAAAAAGGTTTAAAAAATAGTTAAAGAAATAAACATAAAAATTGGTTTAAACCAAACCAAACTAATAAAGAAAAAATGGTTTAGTTTGATTTGGTTTGGTTTGGTGTGTTTGAACACCCTTATATATAGCAACAACTAGGGGTGTCACGGTACGGTATACCTTACTAAAATTGTCATACCTTATACCTTACATTTACCTTCGGTATGAAAAATTTCATACTGTTACCTTACCATAGTTTTCGGTATAACTTAGTTCGATATACCTTACTTTCGGTATGACATTTTTACATACCTATACCTTACCTTATTTTCGGTATACCTTACCTTAATTCGGTATACAACGGTATGCCAAAACTTATTTACTTTCAGTGTACCTTACCTTACTTCGATATACCTTTTTTTGCAATATACCATAATTTATTTATAATGAAAATCACCTTAAACAAGGTCTAACATATAAAAAACATAAAGTAGTATTTTTTAATAACATAATTTATGAGATAAACCACTAATATCATATAATTAATTACAAGATATTAACTAACTATATTATTGTATTTTCATATAACTAATTAACTAGATTGAGGCATATAATTATAATTAATTTGATCATTTATGTATGATATATTATAAAAATAATAATATATTTTCATTAATTATATATTACAACTTATATTATATTTAGTACCTAATAGATCGTGTAATTATATCATACTTATTTAGTTATGTAACAATATATATATATATATATTAGTTTATCGTTATTATCTAAGATAATACGTAGTATATAAGTTATTGTTCAATCTTTTTAATTATGAATAAACAATTTTCGTATAATTCAAATCGAATATATATGTACATGTAATATTATACATATATATATATATATCGATATTTACCAAAATAACGGTATATACCAATTTTTTCGGTATATACCGCGATACGATATATGACGGTATACCTCGGTATTTGAAAAAATTATACCTCTACATTACCTAAAAGTTTGGTATGGTATGATACCTTACCAAAAATTTCGGTTTATCTTATATTCGGTATTTTTCGGTACGGTAAGTACGGTATACCATTTTTTCAGTAAATTTTAACATCACTAGCCACAACACACAACATACACATATGATATATGTATCTTCTGTTAGATTAATTTCTAATCAATCATTAATATGGTCACATATATAATAAGAATGTATTAATTGCTATTATATAATGTGTATAATCCTAAATGTAATTGTATAGTTGTTGAGGGGCTGACTAGCAATTACGATAAAGTATATTAAATGTAGAAGGATGGATGGTCCCCAGAGAAATAACGTAACTCAGATTCTATTCTTCCCCATTCTCTGGAAGTTCCATCCAGTCATCCAATTAGTCAATCCTCTTCCGTTTAATTCAATGGTGTTTCCTGGTCAGTCTTTCTAATTAATATTCATATAATGCTTCAGATTTATCATGCTAGAGAATTTATGTTTTAGGGATTTAACGCTTTTGTACACTGTATGTTAAATCCACTTCCTACAAGTGGTATCAGAGGCACTTTATGCATGTTTATCTGAGATTAGGCCATTATATGATTATAATTCATGATCCTTTACATGATTTTATCGTTTGAGATATAAGAAATCATGTTTTATGTGTTCTTCCGCTGCGAACTAGGGTTTATGCCATAAGATTCATGTTTGGGTGTTAATTCATGAGGGTTTACGTTGTAATCATGCAGGGAATGGTTTATTTCATGTTTTCTCTGCGTTTTATGCTTCGATTCGCAGTTTATTGCATGAAATTCCGGCCATAATCGCATTTTTTCGCCAAAACCGTCGCCTGGGCGATGAACTGCAAAGCCAGCGACCCACGCCCCGATCGTCGTTCTGGTGCCTTAATTTCGGCGATCTCCCGGGTCACCGATCTTGCTGGATGGACTCGGCGACCAAGCCCCGATCTTGCTAGACGGCCTCCGAGTTGGTCACCGTTTGTGCTGAACTCTTTCGACGATCGCCGATCCTGAGGGGCCTTTTGGTCGCCACTCGGCAACCCGACTCGGGTCGTCGATTCACTAGCCGAACGTGCTGTTTTCACATACCATGTTCAACTTCTAGGTGTTTTAGTTGAAGCAATACGTCGCCAAAGTGACCTCTTTTGTGTAGACTACTACATCTAGCCCTATATATGGTTGTTTTGTGTTTTCAACTCATGCGTTTGCGTGATCGACCCAAAGGAAGGTCCGCATCTGGCAAAGTTGTTTACGCATACTGTGGAGATAAGTGTATGACTATTATCTAGTTGAACTTTTGTGTTCAACAAAACAGTCCAAAGATTGATTGTTGTTCGACACACCTTTTCTGTCATCACTTGATCACTACATCGAGAGTACTGTTTGCAGCCAATGTTGAAGCCCAAAGGATAGACATTGGTAATGCGCTTGGTATCTCGGATGGGGTTCAAACACCTTGACCATTAGCTAGGACCTAAAGTCTTTGTTGTGCATTCATTACTTAATTTTATTATCAAGTTCTTACTTTATTCTTTTGTTCTAATTCAGCTAATATGTCATCCATAACCACTTTGTCACTTGGCGTTATTCCACCTCCCATGCTTAATGGGACAAGTTTCGAGGATTGGAAACGACACCTACTGATAATGCTGGGATGCATGGATCTGGACTTGGTATTCCGGTCTGAACAACCCGCACCTCTCACTGCTAATAGCACTCCTAATGCCAAAAGGAATATGAGAGTTGGGAGCGTTCGAACAGACTGAGTCTTATGATCATGATGAATAGTATCCCAAAGGCCTTTAGAGGTCACGACATTGATAAAGTTAGTTCAGCAAAAGTTTTCCTTGAAGAACTCGAGCAATGTTTTGCAAAGAATGATAAAATCGAGTTAATGTCACTTCTCTCGACTCTCACGTCGATGAGATATAAGGGTCAAGGAAACATAAGGGTGTACTTAATGGAAAGGTTTAATGTCGCTTCTAAGTTTAAAGCTTTGAAGATGGAATTTACTGATGATTTCTTAGTACTCATGGCTCTCATTTCACTCTCATCTCAGTTTAGTTAGTTTAAAACTAGCTACAACTGTCAAAAGGAGAAATGGACTCCAAATGAGCTCATTTCTCAGTGTGTTCAGGAGGAGGAGAAACTGAAAAGAGAGAGGACTGAAAGTGCCCAGTGACAACGACCTCTAAAAGAAAGGGCAAGAAAAAGCCTTTCGAGAAAGAAGCTGCTGCTAAAGCACCGACTGCGAAGAAACAGCATAAAGATCTGAGTTGTTTCTTTTGTAAGAAGCTGGATCATGTGAAGAAAGACTGTGCAAAGTATCACGCGTGGCTTGTTAAGAAAGGTACGGTCTACTCTTTGGTCTGTTCTGAAGTTAATTTATCTTCAGTACCTGTAAATACTTGGTGGATAGATTCTGGAGCTACCACTCATATTAGTATTTCAATGCAGGATTGCCTGAGCTACCGAAAGCCTAGTGATGGTGAAAGATACATCTACGTTGGAGATAGGAAGTCGGTTGAAGTAGAGGCAATAGGAGATTTTAGATTGTTATTAGGAACTGGTTCTTATTTGGATTTGAAATACACATTCGTTGTACCGTCTTTTAGACGGAATTTAATTTTTGTTTGCTTATTGGACAAGTTTGGTTATTGTTGTTCCTTTGGAAACAAACAGTTTACTTTGTCTTTTAATTCAATGGTTATTGGAACTGGTTATTAAAACTCTTATGACAATCTTTATCTGTTGGAAACAATTACTTCCTATAATGAAAACCTGCATATTGAAGTTAAAGGTACTAAAAAAAAAAAAAAAAAAAAAAAAGTTAAAGGTACTAAAAGAAAATTCTGCTTCATTATGGCACAAACGCCTAGGTCACATCTCTAGAAATAGAGTTGAGCGACTTGTATCTGATGGAATTTTAGATTCCCTTGACTTCACAGATTATAATGTCTGTGTTGACTGCATCAAGGGAAAACAGACCAAGAATAAGAAATTAGGAGCCTATAGACAGGGGCGGACTTATGCTCACGGTGCACTGGGCTCAAGCCCAGTGCAAGCCCACAGTTTCCATTAATACTATATAGATATTATAAGGTAAATTCAAAAATCAGCCCACCCCAAAAAAAATTAAAAACTAAGCCTAAAAATAACTAAGCCCTAAAGCCTAAAAATAAACAAAGCCTAAAAATTACTAAGCCTAGATTACGATGGGCTGTAAATTTGATTTTGTACTAGTTCCCAATGGGCTGTAGATTACGAATAGGCCCATGAAGCCCAGCCCAAATATGAAATTTTCTCCCGTTCATTGCCCTGCCTCATTCATCTCTGTTTCTTCCTATTGTCACGTACACGCTCAATATTCGATTTCCGGAGCATCAACCTAAATTTCCCCAAATTCTAGGGGGAGCAAGTTTCGTCCACAGGTAGCGCATATCATTTCCTTTTTTTCTCAAAAAAATCGAGTACGGAGAGCATTGAATCATCACACAATTAACTTACACAAGTTCACTGATTTCCATTCCTTGATTTTGGATTTTCTTAGGTATTTGGTTCAACTCTAGGTTCAATTTGAGCTAACTGATGTGATTTTAGATATTTATCGACTTCTTAATGTCATTATGTTTTTAGAACATCACTTTCTTGAATGTGCAATCTGGCAGAAAGCACATTCTATTTTCTTAACTTCAATTTCTCATTCTCTGTTTTTGTCAGGTACATAGCCAATTGATTTTATATTTTTGTTATATATTCATATTTGAACCATTTCTGTTGTGTTCAATTAATAGTTGTGTCCCCTGTGGAGTTCTAGGAGTTCTGTTGTGTTCAATTAATAGAAATTGACAGTTAGAAATTCTGAAGACTGCAACTCTGAGTCTTCTAGGAGTTCTAGTTTCATATGTTTACTTGACCATAAGATATTACAATATAATAGAAAATTCATAGTAATGGATGTCCCTTCAGCTGCCTTATTGGTGCCTCATGACTCATGAGTGTGATATCAGTTGTTCAAATTGAGGTGAAAAAAATGTTTCAGAAGCTATCTCATCTAAAGACTTGGTAAAAACACTGTCGGAAGTTTCTGTAAAACATGAGACTTACATTATTCGTACATTTTAGTTTAGATGGGAAAATGTGCTACTTCACAACTGCATTCAATCTGCTGATAAATGACTTCACCGTTGGCTTTTATTATATGTTAACATTTTTGATTTTTTATTGTCTTGCAGTATTCTAATTTATAGATGGAATACCAACGTTCTGCAAAAAAAGGGAAAGGACTTATCTCATCTTTCTTTAGGAAGTGTGATCGTCAAGAGACTCAAGACAATGAAGGTAGCTCAGAGCCTTCAATGGCAATCCCTCCAACTCAAACTAATCAGCCTCTTTCAAGTCCTATAGAGAAAGATCATGTTACATGTATTGAGCGTGATCCGGGAAAAAGGAAACAATTGTGGGAATATTCAGTTAATGCACGAGATGATATAAGACGTGCATATCTAAAAGTTGGGCCTTATCAACCGAAATTGGAAGCATATCCTGTCACAAAGTTTGGCACTCAAAATCGTAGTTTTCAGAAAAAATGGTTTGAAAAGTTTCATTGGTTGGAGTATTCACTTTCCACAAATAAAGCATATTGTTTCTATTGCTTTCTTTTCACTAGTGAGGTAGATCTCCCTGTTTCTTCTGCATTGGTCAAGGAAGGATTTGACAATTGGAAAAGGATAAATCAAGGAAATAAATGTGCATTTCTTACTCATGTTGGTTCTGCAGCTACATCACCGCATACTATGTGCTTAAGACGTGCAGAAGATTTGATGAGACCAGTTGGACATATAGACAAAGTTATGCATTCTCAGGCAAATATTGAGAAGGAGAGAAATTGCATGCGCTTGAAAACCTCTATCATAAGCCTTCGATGGCTTGCACTTCAAGGTTGTGCTTTCAGAGGCCATGATGAGTCTTCATCTTCATCTAACCGTGGTAATTTTATTGAGTTGGTGAAAGCTTTTGCAAATATGAACAAGGATGTTAATGAAGTTGTTCTTGATAATGCTCCGAAAAATGCCCAATACATTGCTCCGGAAATTCAAAAGGAGATTTTGAATATTATGGCCAATAGAGTACGTAAAATGATTCGTGAAGAAGTTGGAGATAAATATTTTTGTATTCTTGTTGATGAAGCACAAGATATCTCCAAGCAAGAGCAAATGACCATTATCTTGAGATTTGTGAATGATCTTGGAGTTTTGATTGAACGTTTTTTTGCAATCAAAAGTGTTAGTGATACAACTTCACTAACTTTGAAAAATGAGATATGTCGTGTTATTTCTCATCATGATCTTCATATTGAGAAAATGAGAGGGCAGGGATATGACGGTGCTAGTAATATGCGTGGTTCATGGAATGGACTGCAAGCATTATTTCTTCGAGATTGTCCATATGCCTATTATATTCACTGTTTTGCCCATCGTTTGCAATTGGCATTAGTTTCCGCAGCTAAGGATATCAGTGTTGTTTGGGAATTTATCTCTCACTTGGATAATGTTGTTAATATTATAACTTCTTCACCAAAGCGTGTATGTCAATTGCACGAAGAGCAAAGACATGAGATTATGAGTTTATTGATTGTAGAGGAGATTGATTCAGGACGTGGTGCCAATCAGATTGGTAATTTACAGCGAGCAGGAGCTACTCGTTGGAGTTCACACTACAACTCTGTGAGGAGCTTGATAGAGATGTATGCTGCAGCTTGCAAAGTGTTTGAAAGTCTTATTGAACATTCTCAAAATGGAAGATCTATGGCTGAAGTTCAAGGGGTTTACAAAAATATGGCAAGCTTTGATTTCGTATTCACTCTACACTTGATGCATAGAATCTTGAGAGTTACTGATTCTCTTTGTCAGATTCTTCAAAGAAAAGTTCAAGATATTTTGACTGCTATTCAGTTTGTCTCTACTACTAAGACCATTCTTCAAGAATTGAGAGAAATTGGGTGGGAAGAATTTCTAAAGGAAGTCACGAGTTTTTGCTTGAAGAATGATATTGATATCCCAAACTTGGATTCTCCATATAAGGTTGGTCGTTCTCGTGGGCAAATTACAATTGCACATCATTATCATTTTGATGTGTTCAATGGAGCAATAGATCATATCTTGATGGAGTTGAATACAAGATTTAATGATGTGTCTGTCGAATTGCTCTCTCTTAGTGTGGCTTTAGACCCTAAGAATTCTTTCAAATTATTCAATAGCGATGATAATTGTAAGCTGGCAAAAAAATTCTATCCTGGAGATTTCAGTGATCAAGATATTATTTCTTTGGAGTATGAGTTGCAGCATTATAAGCATGATGTGATATTGATGCAAGAATTTCAAGTTTCAACACTTGTGGAGTTGAGCCAAATACTTGCAAAGAGTGAAAGGTCAAAAGTCTATGTTATGTTAACTAGACTTATTCATCTAGTTTTGACGTTGCCTGTTTCTACTGCTACAACTGAACGAGCATTTTCTGCTATGAAGCATGTGAAGACAGCACTTCGTAGTAAGATGGGAGATGATTTACTTGAAGATTCACTAATGCTCTATATTGAGAGAGATTATGTTAAAGACATAGATATAGATTCAGTTATTGATGAATTTTATGTATTGAAGTCTCGCAGGGCACAACTTATGTAAATATTGGAAAAAATAGCCTATATGAATATATTCTATTGAAAATTTTATTTTTCAGCCCACCCCACATTCAATTCCTAGATCCGCCCCTGCCTATAGAGCTACAGAAGTCTTGGAGTTAATACATACTGATATTTGTGGACCTTTCCCTACAGCATCTTGGAATGGTTAGCAGTATTTTATTTCTTTTATAGATGACTTCTCTAGGTATAGCTACCTATATCTTATTCATGAGAAGAGTCAGTCCATAAACGTGTTCAAGGCTTACAAAGCTGAAGTTGAGAATCAACTTAACAAAACAATTAAGGTTGTCAGATCTGATCGTGGTGGTGAATGCTACGGTAGATATGACGGATCAGGTGAACAACGTCTTGGACCTTTTGCTAGATTTCTAGAGGAATGTGGAATCGTCCCTCAGTACACTATGTCTGGTACACCCAGCATGAATGGAGTATCTGAGAGGTGAAACAGGACTCTTAAAGATATGGTAAGGAGTATGATTGTTCATTCTACCTTACCTGAGTCTCTCTGGGGAGAAGCACTTAAGACAACAGCTTATATCCTAAACAGAGTACCCACTAAGGCGGCTGCTAAAACACCTTATGAGCTTTGGACTACCCGAAAACCCAGTCTTAAGCACCTACATATTTGGAGCTGTCCAGCTTAAGCAAGGCCTTATAGGCCTCATGAAAAGAAATTGGACCCTAAAACAGTTAGCGGCTACTTTATAGGCTACTCTGAGCACTCAAGGGGCTTTAAGTTTTATGATCTCACGACAAGAAATATTTTTGAGATGGGAACTGCATCATTCTTTGAGAATATTGAGTTTGGGGGAAGAAATAGAATTAGGTATATCACTTTTGAGGAGGATTCAAATATGAATCCTACTACTACTGTTTCTAGTAGTGTTCAGGTTCCGATTCCTGTCATTATGCGAGAAGCAGATATGGATGAACCTCAAGATGATATCATTGAGGATATCCCCATTCAGTTAGATCAAACTCAACAACCTCAAGAGCAACCTCAAGAACAAGTGCAATTAAGAAGATCCACTAGAGAAAGGCGGAGTGCCATTCCTGGGGATTATGAAATCTACCTCATGGAAGCTGAGGAATCTAATGGACTGATGGAAAATGATCCTATCAATTTATGTCAGGCCATGCAAGATGAACACTCTGCTCAATGGATTGAAGCCATGAATGAAGAGTATAAGTATATGCAAGACAATCAAGTTTGGGAACGTGTCCCATTTCCAGAAGGTGTAAAACCCATTGGTTGTAAATGGATATTTAAAACCAAAAGGGATGAAAATGGTAATGTGGAAAGGTATAAGGCACGTCTTGTAGCTAAAGGCTATACTCAGAACGAAGGCATTGATTATTCTGAGACTTTCTCTCCAATTTCATCAAAAAAATCATTTAGAATAATCACGGCACTAGTTGCTCATTTTGATCTTGAGCTACATCAGATGGATGTTAAGACTGCATTTCACAATGGAAACATTGAAGAAACAATTTATATGCAGCAACCACAGAACTTCGAATTAGGTAACTCAAAGGAAATGGTTTGCAAGCTAAAGAAATCCATCTATGGGCTCAAGCAAGCTTCTCGTCAGTGGTACCACAAATTCCATGAAGTTGTTCTCTCATTTGGATTTGAGATGAATGTAGTTGAGAATTGTGTGTATCATAAGTTCAGTGGGAGTAAATTCGTGTTCCTAGTTCTCTATGTAGATGACATCCTGCTTGTCTCTAATGATATGAACTTCCTTAAGGACACCAAGAAATTTCTCTCTAAGAATTTTGAAATGAAAGATCTTGGGGAAACCTCTTTTATATTAGGAATCCAGATACACCGTGACAGATCTAAAGGTGTTCTTGGATTATCACAAAAGAATTATATCGAAAAGATCCTTAAGAGGTTTAGTATGCAAGGATGCAGGCCAGTAGATACCCCTGTTTCTAAAGGAGAAAACTTTAGTCTTACTCAATGCCCTAAAACCAACCTTGAAATTCAGCAAATGCAGAACATTTCTTATGCTTTGGCAATAGGAAGTTTGATGTATGCTCAGGTATGTACGCGTCTGGATATTGCGTACATAGTAGGAATGCTAGGTAGATACTTAAGTGATCCTGGGATGACACACTGGAAAGCAGCCAAGAGGGTTTTAAGGTACCTACAGAGAACAAAAGATTACATGTTAATCTACAGAAAGTCAGATAACTTGGAGGTCATCGGATACTCGGATTCTGACTTTGTTGGATGTCAAGATAGCAGGAAATCCACTACTGGATTTGTCTATCTGCTGGCTGGAGGGGCTATATCCTGGATTTGTCAAACAGACACTTGTAGCTTCTTCCACCATGGAAGCAGAGTTCGTAGCATGTTATCAGGCTACAGATCACAGGATCTGGCTGCGTAATTTTGTCACTGGGCTGCGGATTGTGGAAATAATTGAAATACCTCTCAGGATCTTCTGTGACAATAGATCAGCAGTCTTGTATTCCAACAACAATAGGAGCTCTTCAAAGTCGAAGCACATCGACATCAAATTCCTAGTTGTGAAAGAAAAGGTGCAGAATAAACTAATTTCGATTGAGCACATAGGAACTGGCTTCATGATAGCGGATCCGTTTACTAAGGGCCTAGTGCCCAAGGTCTTTCATGAGCATGTAGCTAGTATGGGTATTTCATCCTTGGATGACGTAGTATAGTTTCAATGGGAGTTGTATTTAGTGCTTATCGACACTTTTGAGAATGTTTTATTGCAATACACTTACTTCACCTTTGATGAAGCTTTTCTTGATCAAGATTAAAGTTTCAGTTGTTTATTTTGCCTTTGTCAACCTTCGTCTAAAGTTTAAAGGTCTAAAGAGGGCCATTCAAAAATAGATTTTATATCTGATTTTCGTTATACCATCTGATCTATGTCATTTGATTGTATTTGTGCATGTGATTATTGTCGGCCTAGTCGAGCTATATTTTGGCAAACGCTGCTTTAGTCTTTGTATGAGTGCAGTTGATGGACAAGATTGTTTAGATACACAACTTTATAATAATACTTTTGTCTAAGCATGCTTCCGGTTATAATACATTATCAAGACTTATATATTGTGCCCAAGTGGGAGATTGTTAGATTAATTTCTAATCAATCATTAATATGGTCACATATATAATAAGAATGTATTAATTGCTATTATATCATGTATATAATCCTAAATGTAATTGTATAGTTGTTGAGGGGTTGACTTGCAATTACGATAAAGTATATTAAATGTAGAAGGATGGATGGTCCCCAAAGAAATAACGTAACTCAAATTATATTCTTCCCCATCGGTTTAGAACATCCACAAAGAGGCGTGACTATTCTCTGAAAGTTCTATCCAGTCATCCAATTAGTCAATCATCTTCCGTTTAATTCAATGGTGTTTTCTGATCAGTCTTTCTAATTAATATTCATATAATACTTCAAATTTATCATGCTAAAGAATTTATGTTTTAGGGATTTAACGCTTTTGTACACCGTATGTTACACTTCCTGCATCTTCTTTGTTATAGTGTGAAAAACTCTAGACTTTTTCTTTGTAATTTCTAATTTTTGTACTTCTCCGTTGAATACACTTTTCTTTCTTTCAAGAGCAGACATAGTTCACACGTCACCTGCGAACGACCTTATCGAGTATCTGCTTTACTTATTATTTGCTCTTTATTTTATTGTTTTTTGTTTTCTTTCACATCTAAATCTAAATAACCTGTTATTATAAAAATGGTAAGCAATTATGATGGTTGTAAAATTAGTATTCCTATGCCATGACTTCTGTCTGTAAATATACCTACATGTACGTTCACTCACACAAAGTAACAGACTTGCCGAAATCAAATACTTGGGCCTATAATATAAGGTGGGCTTTTAAAAGAATTTTGCTGTAGTCTAGTTTCTTTAAAACTAACTAAACCATCTTGTTGGCCCAAGTAGAGATTTTAATAGATAAAGAGTCAAGGAATCAACCTATTTTACGCATGAAAAAAATTTAGTTTACAACTCAACTTCATACTCTCTCCCTCCCAATTAAGTTGGGGCGTATACCATTTTGGATCGTTCCAACTAAATTAAGACATTTCCTTTTTAGAAAACCTTTATCACACACACAAGTTTAAATAATATATATTTTTATCATCACTTTATACATTTTTATCTATAAACATACACTCCTTAATTAGAGTGCCCAAAATAAATATTTCAACTTAGGCGGGATGGAGAACGGAGAGAGTACTAAACAAAACCAGATATATAAATTTATCGAATCAAAGTATGATAGTTGGTTAGATAAATTTATGAAAATGTTTAAACTCGAATATAATAAAGCAGGTTCACCAACATGTTTACGAGCACGCCCGGATTTTATTCACAAGACCAGAAGATATATTTTATATTTTCAATAATTAATAAGGTTTTGACTGATCTTGATACCTAGGCTCAGATATACAGATATATGAATTTTGATGAGTTAAATTTGAACTGCAGTTGGTATCCTATACTATCAAGTATATTATGAGTCAAAGCTCCAGTCGAATTTGAACATCAAGGAAAACTCTCGAAGCGAGTTCAAGTACCCAGATATTTTAACGAGCGCGAACTTGAATAGACATTACTATGTTCGACCTTTCTTGTACATATGAATTTTAACATAATGTAAATTTTATTACACATATATATAGATATTTAATCATATAAGAAAAAAATATTCGTTATGTGATACATAAAAAAAATATTTCAATCGTTTGTTTTAATAAATGATTAATGATTGTACTATTTTCTACAAATTAACTTTTATTTAGAAAAATCTTTCACATTACTCTAATAATGCGAAATATTTATATTTAATTTGATTATTCTTATCATCAATTATAGATAGATGGATGGAGGATTTAAATTTTTTCTCATTTCTTACACGTAGATTTTTTTTATTTGAACCTAACTATCTATATTTGCAATATATTTTAATAAAAAAGCAAAAGGCAAATAATAAATAAACATTAATTATATAAATTATATTTAAATCCTTTTGTAGTTGAGAAATATCTAAAAATAATAAACTCCAACAAATTAAGGAATAAATTAATTATAAATATTTGATAAATAATAATATTTTCTTAATATTTCAATATAAAACACTTAATTTTAACTATTAATTTTATAACAAAATAAATAGTACAGATTTAATTTTAATTAACATCTACAAAATTAATTATATTTGCTCTCTAACTGAATATTTAATATCCACGACTGATGTAAATTTTATAGATTTAATTAATTTCAACCTGTATATACATAATATTAAAATAGACTAACTTATCATTGTATGAACTGAATAGGCTCTCACGTCATATTGTACTTAGATATTGGATTCAATTCCACTTAAAGGGTCTTGTTAAGCGAAGACATATCTTACAATATATATTGAATTGATTATAGTAATCATTCCTCTCCAAGTTGGAACAAATTTAACAATATTCGTTCTTTCCTTACCTTGTGCAGATTTATAGATTTAAAACCCATACTTTATCATATATTCGTATGTTAAAATCGTCCAATTTGCACTTATTTCATTTTTATTTTCTTTAATTTATTTTATTTATCATTTTTCTTTACGATTTGCAATTATATTTGGCTTTGCCTCCGTCTATTGTTGCGTGCAAAATAATTACTTCTTTTACTTCATTATTAATGATTTTATAAATAAAATTACAAGTATATATTATTAAAATAAATTAATAATAATAGATTGACGGAGTAATAGATATTAGTCGCGACTAAAGAATTATGTCTATCAGTAAGCAGCCGACAGGAACTATTTTGTTCTCCGGCAAAATAACTTATTTGAGAGAGTAATCCTATCTCCCTACAATTGTGGATAGAAATTTAATTATATGGATAGAAACTTTCATTGAGATTCTGGAAACATGTGTACAATCTTTTAGCCAGGATATATAAAGAGTGAATGTCCACAAACCACAATATATACAAAATAGTGATGAAATTGTTTTAAGGTTGACATGATGACTCCTAAATGACAACATGATTAAACCATTCCTCCCAGTATTTGTCCCTGCTAAATATAGGCCCACTATCACTCAACAATAACTATCAAAAACACCAAAGTTTATTTAGGAATAACTACCATTTCTTGGTTTCAATATTATATGAACTAGGTATTGCACCCGTGCTATGCACGAGATTATTTATTTATAAATAATTTATGCATAGAGTTATTTAAAGAAATCAAAAATATTGTAATTCGATTTTATTCGGTGCATGGTTTTAGAACCGTAATCGGTAGTCATATTCTCAATTGTGACTATGTTGAGGATAATCCGGTTACAGTTTCAAAATTTGAGATCCGTGATCAACGATTTGAAACAATAATTTTAATTTATTTTACCTTATTCAATTTATTTATTATTTTATAAAGGGTTATTTTTATTAATTCATAACAACACATTAAAATTAACAAATAAAAAAATTAATATTACATAACTATTTAAACATATGTGTATATTGATAAAAAAAAATCATAATATATATTTAAAATCATTATTATTTGTAGTTAGACTTTTTAGTGAAATTCTAATTTTGTTATATAATATAAATATTTGACATTATTTTATATAACAACGAATTAATAATTTGAAGTCAACTACAAAGTTATCATTTAAAATTGATTTTCAATTTTAGTACAAATTTGTGTAATAGTTATTGTTTTAATTTTGATCAAATTAGTTATCACAACATATACAACATTGTTATATATTTTTCATATATCACAACTATATTAATAATTATATATTAATTAATTTTAATAATATATGTATTTTAATTTTATATGATATATGAATTAGTAAAATAAATTAATTTTTCATAATTAATATTTATATAAAAAATTACATAATAACAAAATAGTAAATATCAATAAAATAGTAAATATCAATAGTAGAAAATAAAATAAAAATAAAAAATATAAATATAAATATACATGTTCCATATAGAAACATTTCATATAACCAAATTATATTTATGAGAATATATATATATATATAATTATTTTCAATTTATTAACTTATTATAACTTTTATATATTAAATTTATTTTATTTTATATCAAATTAATTCTCTTTAATTAATAAAGTTGAAATTATTTAATTTAATATTCTTAATATTTATATATAACTTGTAATGTGTAAATTAATAGAGCTCCAAAATGGAAAGACCATTTGTATTTCACTCTACGTTTTACTATTAAATTTAACATTTAATTAATATTTATAATAATACATTAAAATTAAAAAATTTTGAAAAATTATACTCCTTTCGTCCCACTTATTTAAATTCATTTACTTTTGACATTGATACCAATATTTAGTTGTAATAGCTTTTGAAGAACATGGTTCGTACTTTAAAATTTGCTAAATAAATAAAACATGTCTAAATAAGTGAGACAATTCAAAAAGGAAATTATGTCTAAATAAGTGGGACATAGTCAGCAGTATATGTTAGTGTTGAAGTTATCAATTATACAAATTGATTATAATTATTAGTATTAAATATTAAAAACAATTATATACCCTTACATAAAAGATTAAACTTAGATATATGAAAATAAAATTAGGAAAACATATTAGATAACACTGAAATTTTATAGTAAAAATAGATTGAGACACTATATCTAATTCGTCCTTCATGCATAGTATTAAAACATATTATAAAGAGTATTCACCTTTATAATTAGGAATATTATATATATATATATATATAAATTATATGTATTAGAATATGTATATATATATATAATTATTTTCAATTTAGTATTATAATTTTTATATTAAATTTATATTTTATATAACATATATCAAATTAAAGGTATTGTCGAGATCTTTAATTTAATATGCATAATATTGCAAATATTTTTACGAACAAAATAAAATAATTTTAGGGGAGAGAGAATAAACCATAAAGTTTACAAAATTTTAAAATTAATTTATTCCTAACACGTAAGCTAAACTCTAAAATGAAACCCTAAACCCTAAAATAAATATTAAAACCTAAAACAGATTCAGTTTGTACATGTATTTTATGAATTCTTCAATGTTCAACTTATCTTTTTGCTCTATTGGCTCATAGGTTAGTGTTTGTGATGAAAGGTATCGAGTTCAAATCCTAATAATGTTAAATTTTTAATTTTAAGTTATAGTATTATCTTTGCTATTAAAATTGAAATTATTTACAAAATTGTCATTGAAATTGAAATCAAATTGATTTGCAATTGATGTTAGCTGTTTTATATATATATATAGATGTGAAGAAAATGTGTTATCAATATAAAAATATTATTCTCCAATTTTCTTAATAAATTTATTCTCTTTTTTCAGTTGATCTGATAAAATTGTCAAAAATTAAGTTTGAAAAAAAATTGATCCCTACAAATTTTCTGTCTTCTATACTATTATATATTTCATTCATCTCATTATTCATGTCAGGTTACTTATCTACAAATATTTAAAAATTGATTAATAGTTTAAGAATAAAATATTTCTTTTATAAACAAGTCATTATTATTGAGATATATCAATATAATAAATAAGTCATGATTAATGAGACGGAAGGAGTATATTTTCCTTATTAAAAAATAAAACATGTTTAATAGGATATAAGAAATTTAATTTTAACAACAATCTTAAATATAAGTAAAATGATTAATTTGTAATGTGAGTGTATATATATATATTTAATTTAATATAATAATTGTTTTGACTAACTTGATTATAATAATGATAATAATAATTATTTTTTTATAGTGGGAACCAATCAATGTCAAACTCTAATTAGGATGTTGTTTTATCCGTTTTTGGTCTCGTTTCTCTCGTGTTTTACATTTATAATGTTGATTA
>JAPKLX010000013.1:4237588-4273046 GCA_026898415.1 Leonotis leonurus
ACTACCCCCTAGTGATCACTAGGTCTCTTAGGCAGAACAAGGGGGTAGCGGTCACTACCCCCTAGCGCTCACTACCCCCACGGAATTTCTCAAAACAGAACTTGGGGGTAGCGAGCGCTACACCCTAGCGCTCACTACCCCCTGCAGCACTGACGCGGACAGAACTAGGGGCTAGCGATCGCTACCCCCTAGCGACCGCTGGCCCCTATGAATTCCAAGGCACCAGAACGTTGGGGTAGCGAGCGCTACCCCCTAGCGCTCGCTACCCTTCTTCACAAAACTTGGGGGTAGCGAACGCTACCCCCTAGCGGGCGCTGGCCAGGCGGATTCTCCTTCTCTTATTTAAACCTTCTCCGCGTGATTTTCAGACGGACACTCTGCTACCAGCTTTCATTCACGTTTTTATTTTCTAGCCTAGCGTTTAGACCACGAGAGAAAACACTGTTAGTCTAGTTTTTATTTCATTATTCGTTCCTTTCAATTCAAGTTGTGGATTCGTTCGTGATTCAAACCCGGAGTACTTTAATGCATTATCTTTCCTTTCAATTCGTGAGTTCTTTTATTACTTTCTTTAATGCTTTATGAATTATTTTCTTCTTGTTCTGCTTTTGATTAATTTCCAATTCTTTATCCAAACCTTTTCAATTATGTTAATTAATCGATTCAAGGCATGTTTAAATTCAGTTTCTTTAATTCTTCGTTCTTAGATTTAGGATTTAATTGCTTTCTTAATTCTTGCCTAGGTAATTCGTATTTTAAATTCTTTATTTTAATTTGCCTAGATAAAATCCAAAACCCTTCTTTTAATTGTTTTCTGTTCTGCAACGTAGATAAAGCCCTGTTTAGCCTTCCTTGAGAATACGACTTAAGATCAACTTACCTTTATACAACGAATTCGTACTCTTGCGAACTAGTTTATTTAATAAACTGTAAGTATATTGGCTGGAAAAATTCCTCGTGCCCAATACTGAATCCCTTTATCGGACAGTGGGTCTGGACTCAACAACGCCACGTACTACAGTTAAAAATAAGTTGGGAACAGATGTAATCAAAATAAAAAGAAATACTATAGTATTTGATTTCTTATGTTGATAAGGAATATTATGTTCTCCAACAAACCTTCACAGAAAAGATTGCCATTTAGTAACATAGTAAGTCGTAGTTTGATATACAAGTCATGTCATGATTTATCATATCATATTATTATAAAATAAGGTCAATCTAATTATAGAGTAAACAAAATGATAAATCATTATTTGTACAGTAATTGCCGTTGTAGTTATTTATGGTGGCTCTGAAGTTTCTCACTTATCCACATAATATTTCCCTTCAATAACCAATATTAATGTTAAGAAAATAGTAAAGACCATAATAAACAAGCCAAATGCACATTTCTAACATGATATTAATTATTATTAGGGACTCTAACAAAAAATTTATTATAGATATCAATCGCTCTAACAATAAGTTAATATAACTCCATGTTATAAACTCCTATATGAAATGGAATGGATATTATCCGAAGGTGCGGTCGCATTAATTATGGAGCCAAAAAACAACAAAAATACCTGAATATAAATACAAAGAGGGCTGGAGAGTTGAATGTGTATGATTGTTGTAGTGTAGTGTAGTGTTCGAAGAGGGGTCAGAGTTTGTGCACATGGATTCGAGTGCCTGACATTAGTGGACCCCATCCCCCTCCTCATATGGTCCCACTGCACTGTATTGTTCCCTCTTCTCCAGATAACGCTACAGTTCCTTCATTTTCTCACTTTCTCTTCGCCCCCATTATTTATAAACTACTTATGTCATGTGTCTGCACATTATTTTATTTTTATAAATAAATAGCGTGCACATATTTTTGTTTTTAAGACCGGAGCGGTTCGTTTATTATGAAATTAATTTTAAAATATATTTTATCGATCAAATATGTTAATGGTTCTAAATTTGTCTGATTGATATAAAGTAATAAGTAGGAATCGGTTTTATAGTCCCTTCGAGGACATCGGATAAAATTGGAATGATACAGAGGAATCGGTTATATATATATAAAGATCAAGGAAGTTTGATCGAATTTTTAAGTGATGTGACATTTAATTTTAAGATAATTAGATTATATAGGGTCGATCTAAGTTTCGAGTAGATGATCGTAGTATATTTATTTTCTCTAAACCGATTCTCAGTGAGTGAGAAAGTAAGTCACTTAAAAAATGAAGTTATGTATTTAAGACTACGAATTAAGAGTAACAATTGTCCCACATTTGTTATGGAACCAACATTCATCATGAATTTAAGAAGATTAAGAAATCTTATGTTCTGTGCAAGTGGCCTAGCCTCTGCACACGTTCTGTGTCACTGGTGATGTGCCAGTGGTGCTATGCCATGGCCTGTGCCAGTGGCCTTAGTCAGTTACCTTGTGATATTAACTTGGATGAATGTAGACAAAGACATGTCCGGTTTGGAGGATTTAATGTGCCTTCAATTCCCATCATTTTTTTAATTCCCGTAAAGGTCATATAGCTTAATTGAGCATTATTCCCATCAATTCCAACAATCACCCATGTGTGAGAATTGACCTATATATAGGTCACTCTAGCATGCATTACATACACCCGAAATATCATGCATACAACCATTTTGCTGCACAAACATGTTCTTTTGTATCTCAAGAAGCTTTGTTCTTGATCTGTTCCGTTCGCCGGAACTCGGTTTGTTTGTTGTGCTGCTATACTGCGAGACGAAAGACTTTTCAGTAAAACAGCGGCAGTGAGGGCATTTAGAGCACCAATTAACTGTAAAACAGTCGGTGGTGGCAGCTGAATGGAAGCGGGGCCAGGGGCGACATCCTCAAGATTGGACCATGGCAGGTCAGCAATCTTGCTTTTGCTGAAAAGAGAGTGATGGATAACATACACTGGAGGATGAACAGCCTCATGGCTTCTAGCAATGGACGTAAACCCTTGGTGCTTCAGTACCCTGCATATGAGAGAGGAAAACGGGAGGGAGCTAATCTGTGGTTTGACAGAGAGAGTGACGAGCTGATCAAAAATAATCTGACCCAAGTTGTATGGCCTGTTGAGTCCAAGTAGATAGAGCAACATCCCATGTTGCTGTGTTACCACTGTAACATTGGACGACACTATCCAATTGTAAGTCAGAACCCGGTGGAGAACAGAATAAAGATGTGTTAGCCAAGAGGACTTCATGGGCTGAGTCCACTTGGAACGTTTACCACCAGTGATCAGCTTCGCAACATTGTCCAGATTGGGGACAATGTCACTCTCACGGTTGGGCAGACCAAGGGCGATGTTGATTGACTCAGCAGAAAAATCAAAAATGGAATTGTATAGATATACTTTCCCAAACTTTGAAGACGAGCGATCACCGAAAGAGCGATTGAGATTGCAATAGAAATGTCTTACTACAGATTTAACCAAGGGAGGAAGTTCGAAAACCGTACCAAGCAAGCCCCGAGAGCGGAAGAAGGACAGCAGATTGTTTTCTTCAAACGTGGTCTCATCAATCGAGCGTTCACTCACACAAGGAATATTGTGTAAGTGTTTCCACTTGACGGCAGCAACGTCATCGTAGAATTGGAGGTTGAGAGCTCTTTCAACATCCAATGGATGATCGGGATCCTCGGAGGGTTCCAGACTTTGTACCACCACTTTACCTTTGGCGGCGAGAGTGGCTGAAGAAGTGGGTTCCACCTTGACCTCAGAATCAGATAGAAGTCGCGGGCGCTTAGGCGCTGAAGAGACTTCGTCTTCACTGTCGTCTTGGACGACTACAGTGGGGACGGGACCCTGGGACTTCTTATGCCGTCTATTGAGAGCAGACTAGCGACGATTGAATTCAAAAAGGAAAGACTTTGCCGTTTCATTTCCACCCTGACAAAAAAAAAACCCCAAAACACGCTACATGACAGTTATAACCCACTACCACAAGAGAAATACGGATGTTGAGGGGAACACACTTGATTATGCGATACGAAAAAAACAAAACACAGGATTGCTGACATTCACGAAAAACATTTTAGAGAACAATATTTTGAGAACAACCAGTCCAACTTGCTCTGTTGTGTCAACGTTTATTGCAACATCCACCTGGCTTAAGATAGATAAAATATGTGCAGAACTACAAGAATTCAAGGATTAGTGAGTGTAGAGTTCATCGTCGCAGCGAACGCCGTGCCTCTAGCCTTTCACCCTCGAAAACAGTCGCAGTTGCAATCCTTTTGTAAGGTAGCATCGTCGTAGCGAGCGCCGTGTCCCCCAAACTACTTGGATTGTTTACCACACAATTACATAAAAAACATATAGATAAATATCAGGTTTCAGAATATAGAATATGTTGACTGAAATATACCAGCAAGTTAGACACAACAAGCTACACCCTTGATATATATAGCAGTGTTATGGGAGTGGGTGTAACACAGCAACCGATTTTAGTGGTAAAAACATAGACCAAGAGATTTTCGTAAGTATACGAATCTCTCATGATCCAAGGGTTTTGTAAAAATGTCAGCAACTTGGTTCTCCGTTTTCACATACTCAAGCTTGATTACTTCCTGTTCCACTAACTCTCTAATGAAATGGTGTCTTATGTCAATGTGCTTTGTTCTTGAGTGCTGAACAAGATTTTTGGAAATGTTTATAGCACTCATGTTGTCACAGTACACAACCAGGTCATTGTTGTCTAGACCATAATCACTAAGCATTTATTTAAGCCACAGCAGTTGTGTGCAACAACTGCTTGCTGCAACATATTCGGACTCAGCAGTGGATAGAGACACACAGTTTTGCTTACGGCTATGCCATGACACAATGTTGTTTCCTAGATAAAAACACCCTCCACTTGTACTCTTCCTATCATCCACATCTCCAGTCCAATCAAAATCACTAAACCCTATCAAACTCATATTCATGTGTTTAGAAAAGAAAATACATAAATCTAATGTTCCAGCAATATACCTGATGATTCTTTTCACAGCTTTAAAATGATATACCTTGGGTTTAGCTTGATACCTTGCACATACACATACACTAAACATCAGGTCTGGACGAGTGGATGTTAGGTACAACAGACTCCCTATCACTGATCTGTAGAGTGTTGGGTCAACATCCTCTCAGCATCATCTTTAGTCAACTTTTCCGTAGATCCCATGGGGCTCTTCATGTGTTTGGCTCCTTCAAGGTTAAAACGCTTTATCATCTCTTTGGCATACTTGCTTTGAGAGATGAAGATGCCATCTTGTCCTTGTTTAACTTGTAGACCAAGAAAATATGTGAGCTCGCCCACCATGCCAACAATCATATCATTAACATAAATTTTAGTAATAAGGATGTGTAGATCTTCCCTTTTTATAAATAATGTCCGGTCAGCAGCACCTCTCACAAACCCGTACGTGAGAAGGAAATTTGTGAGATGCTGATACCAAGCTCGTGGTGCTTGTTTGAGCCCATATAGAGCTTTCTTCAATCGAAAAATATGGTCCGGTTTGTGAGGATCCTCAAAACGTTTTGGTTGTTCCACGTATACCTCCTCCTTTAACTCACCATTAAGAAATGCTGCCTTCACATCCATCTGGTACAGATTGATGTTGAGGTAACATGCGACTGCAAGCAACAACCGAATGGATTCGAGTCGTGCTACTGGTGCAAATGTGTCATCAAAGTCGACTCCTTCGACTTGAGTGTACCCTTGAGCCACTAATCGTGCTTTGTTACACACAACTGTTCCCTTCTCATCAGACTTGTTTTTGAAAATTCACTTTGTGCCAATAACATTTTTGTTGACTGGCCTGGGAACAAGATACCAAACATCACTATGCACAAACTGATTTAGTTCTACATGCATAGCATTTATCCAGAACTCATCAGTTAGTGCTTCCTTGACATTTTTTGGCTCGAACTTGGAGACGAAACATGTTATGCCTTCAACTGTAGAGCACATGGAGTACAAGCACGCCATTTCTCTATAGTTGAGTGGCTGTTTTCGTTAGGTCTGAACACCATCCTCAATGTTTCCAATAACTTGAGTTAGTGGATAGTACTCTTTCACTCATCCTGAAGGTTCCATGCGAGGAGTGATCTCTTGAGGCTCATCTAGTTGTTCTTCTGGTTCCTATTGTGTGGTGTTGACCTCCACAGTAGTGCCAGTTTCTGTGGTAGGTGTGCCACCAGGTGTGCCAGTTGCTGTGTTAGGTGGAACAGTTTGCGTCTCAACAGGAGGTGTGACAACTCCCCCTTGATATATGTCGTCTTCTGCTTCCACTTCTTTGTTCTCATCACCTGCATCATCGAAGACAACATTAACAGATTCTTGTATTGTTTTAATGCGTAGATTAAAAACCCTATAAGCTACACTGTTTGTTGAGTATCCAACAAATACACCTTTGTCGCTTTTATCATCAAACTTTGTTAGATACTCTCGATCATTTAAGATAAAACAAACACACCCAAAAACACGAAGATGTTTTAGGTTAGGTTTTCTCCCTTTCAGTAGCTCATATGGTGTTTTGAATGACCCTAGTCGAATGTTGACTCGATTGTTGATGTAACATGCGGTGTTTACTGCCTCAGCCACAAAATGTTTCGCCATTTGGCTTGAGCTCAGCATCACCCTAGCCATTTCAATCAAGGTTCTATTCTTGCGTTCGACCACACCATTTTGTTGTGGTGTCTTTGGTACTGCAAACTCTTGGTACACTCATTTTTCATCACAAAAGGTTGTAAATTTTGAGTTCTCAAACTGACGACCATGATCAGATCTTATGCGTGATATTCTAGCATCAAACATATTAGTAACACGAGAAAACATATTTTTAAATACCTCAAATGTTTCAGATTTTTCACGTAAAAAATAGGTCCAGGTAAACCTAGAAAAATCGTCTACCACAACAAGCACATACCTTTTACCACCAATGCTTTCAACTTCCATGGGTCCTACAAGATCCATATGTAGAAGTTCAAAACATCGGTTGGTCCCAAAATGTTGTTCACTGTGTTGTAAGGCAGGATGTGAGGCATGTAATTGTTTTCCTCGTTGACAGTCGCCACATACGATCTGGTCTGCATTCCCAAGTTTTGGTAAACCTCGCACAACATCCATCTTGATTAACCTGCCAAGATTTTGAAAATTAGTATGACCTAATCTTTTATGCCAGAGTATGACATCATCAACTTGAGCCTTGTTGCATTTCACATGATCGGTCATGTAACAATTGTCTGAGGACCTTTGACCTGTCATGATACACAAGTTCTTGTTGTTGTAAACTTCACATGCATCTTTAGTGAATTTTACAAGCATGTTACCATCACACAGTTGACTTATACTAATCAGATTTGTCATAAGTCCTTGCACATGATAGACATTTGTTAAATCAGGCAAACCAGGAACATTAAGTATACATTTCCCTACAATTTTACCTTTTGAGCCTCCACCGAAGGAAATATTTCCTCCATCATAAGTCTCATAATTGGAAAGGAATGTTCTGTTACCTGTCATGTGACGTGAACATCCGCTGTCAAAATACCAAGAACCTGAAATGTCAGTTTTCAAGGCTGTGTACACAACATTACATGTTAGATCAGTTTTCTTAACCCATATCATTTTGGGTTTCTGCGGTAGTACACATTCGGACCTGTCATCTCTTTTCTTTTGATAACAAAAGGGTTTTATATGACCTGGTTTCAAACAATAATGACATATATATTTCCTTCTATGTTGTTTACCCTTTTTTTACCTTTCTTACATTTTCCTGTTTGAGAGATGCTTTGTTTTGTCTGTGTTGGTGGGTCTGCGAGCACATCATCTGCTTTGGTATTGGATGTTTCTCCTGACGATGTGGACCCTTTACACAACACAGTTGGTGCAGCATACCCGAGGCCTCTCTTGCTTGGGTTTGCGCTGTCCATGATCTCTTGAAGCGTGTAAGTACCCGTATTCCACTTGCGGATGGTTAGTTCTGCCTCTTCAAGTTTGGTTTTCACTTTGGTGAGCTCTATGTCACGTTGTGGGATCAATGCCTCCTGTTTTGCTTGAACTTCCTTGAGTCGTGTTACCTCGGCTGTTGCGGTCAGCAGATCTTTTGCTTGATGTTTCCATTTTCCCAACAGCTCATCGTACAACCTTTTCAAGCCTTGAATTATTGAGAAGGCATTGCTATCACACTCTTTGAGCTAGGTCAACAACCATCCTGTGAAGAACACAAAAACACACATGTTAGGTTTAACATAATAAACAACAATATAAAATACCTAACAAAAGTATATAACGCAAAGGAAATAAGAAAATATACTTGAATTAAAATACGAAAATATAGTTTCAAAAGTAGCTCTTGGTAGGACCAACCCTAACCAAGGCCATAAATTTTTTAAAGGAAATTAAAAGTGCTCGTAGGAATTTAAAATATGGCCTAAGACTAAAATATGGCGTAGCACTCAGCTGGAATTGTTGCACACTCAACAACTAGTTCGCGCTTCCCTGACCTATGGCCTGTGCTTGAATAGATAGGAGTTTGAATGGGCCTAGACTTATTTATGGCAGAGGTTTGACGCATCTAGGGTTGGCGGCGGTGCTTTCCTTCTTGACAGATTCTGTCCATATTGAAGAGATACTCATCTTCCAAATTTACGCTGGATGGAACGGGAAATGTATTTCCTTATGTCGCGTATGGAAATTCTTGGCCCCCACTCTTCTACCTCTTGCCTCTCGTCTACTGTACCGCCATATGCGACATCCTTTTTCTTTGTCTTGGCCAAAGTGTTTCCTAGTCTAGCTCCAACTGTTGAAGTTTGATCTCATGTGGTACTTTGACTTGAGTCTCAGCTTGGTCAAGGGCTTTCGTGCATCATCTTGCCTCTTTCATGGAATGAGCTTCAACTTTACCTGCTACCCAAATTTGTGTCCTCCAAGACACGATACAAATCGAAACAAAGGAAAATTGATTCGATATAGACTTAAAACACAACATAAAAAAATGCGAAAAATGGGCTCGTCATACTCACACACTTGAAGCACTTTGTCCTCAAGCGTGTAAATATAACTTGCCCAAAAAGAAAAAGAAAATAAAAGACTCAAACCGCTAGCATTTCATGATACATAAATCTAAAGCAGTCAAGACAAGTAGAGAGCGAGAATATAAATCAAGTTATCATTCTCAAGTAGATCAAGAAGAAGATTAGTGAACATATGAGAAACTTCTTCACCCACTCAACGCTCTGTGTTTAGGACTTTTCAGGGTTGTAATGTAGCTTTAGGCGTAGGTAGGAAAATTTGGAACTGGGCTAAGTTCAGTATGAACCTATATCTTGGGCGATTCCTTAACTTTTTGAGCACACTTAACTTCTTCCGGACATGAACACACTTATTTATAGGGACATATATTTTTTTTATACATTTTTTCTTTTTTTTTCTCAACCCTACCATTATCGTTTTAACATCCCCAATTTTTCATGATATCACACTTTTTCCTTTATCTCTTTTTGACTGCCTGGCCGGAGGCCAAGGCAATGACGGGGGGCACTCCTTGCCCTTCTCATTGCTTTGCTTTTATCTCTCCCCCTTTCTCTTGACTTTGCCCCAAGTTCATACGACCTTGGTGATAGAGAGTAATATCGGCTCTTCTCTCCAAGCGAGCAGAAGAGGTTCACCTCTAAAGGAAGACAACATCTGAAGGTTGTTTAGTTCTGATATAGACAGAAGCCTTATTCAGCTCTAATAATGGTCGGAGGTCTGACCAGAGCTCAGACGAAGAGGCATAAGCTCTTACCTCGGATCCAAATGACTTCTAGGATATGTCTTAGGAGATCTGATCTTGGGGTCTGCAAAGCATGAAAGAGACGCTTCATTATACTACCCGTCATGTATCAACTCCGTACCTAACATATATCATAATAGCTGCAACATGCGGCGGTATTGTCTAACAACCATAGCGGGACCACTGCAACGTGGCAGACCATGATTGGACAAGGTTCATTTACACGCACTATTTCCACATAGCGCATCTGAGGTACATTACTGTTTTACCATTCGTATATCTAACTATATATACTCCATCAATTGCATTGTGCAAGACACTTGCTCAATCTTTACTCACACATTCAATGCATACATGCATTCTCTCGAGTTTACACAAGCTGCCTTGAACATCAGAGTGTCTCCCTGGAGAACCTCGACCACTTCTCCAATCTTGTTTTGCAGGCTTTGCCCGTGAGCTCATGACACAGTTGTGCAATTTCACCCAAGGTTTAAACTCCAAACTCTTGGATCCTTCATACGCTTTCTCTTCTTATTTTGTTGTACATGGGTATGTTTTTCTCGGGGTGTATTATGAGACAAAACATAATATTTATATAAGGCTCAAAATGGTTGGCAATGGAAATATATATTTTGATGGACATTTTAGAGTTTTCTACCAGGGTGGCTGGATTTTGACCAAGAGGACATGCAAGTTCTAGCACTAACCGAGTGAAGCCTCTTTATACTCACAACATGATAAATTAGAGCCATATATCAATTAGATTCAAATCTCATATGGATTTATGTGCACAAGACTATTTGTCTATCATAATCTACTGTCATGGAACATGCTCAAGTCTAGCTCAATACTCCTATCACCTATCATGCTCAAGACTCTGTACATAGCATGCTGACAATACCCACAAACTTAAGTTAAAAATATAACATAAACACTAATCTATACAACAAGTGGGGCCTCTATCACTCACACACTTTGCCTTAGATAAATTGTTAGACTGGTCAAGGTCCCCAAATAGGACTCGGAAATAAAATAAAGCAAAATCAAAAATAAATAATATAAAACTAAATTAAAAATAATGAGAGGACAAAAATTAGGGGCAAGCAGGGGGATACCTGAATCCCATGTGGTCGAAGTACGCTTGATGGGCCTTGTGTATCATCAACACTTTCTTGTCAATCCTCACCAAGTTATCAACGGGAGTCTCTGGAGAACTGGAACGAGCGAACTTCACTAAACTTTTCCCTGGTTGCGCTAGGTGTTTCTCCACCGTGTCTTCCACAATCCTCATGTTACATTATATATCTTCTATGGTAAACATCATGTTCAAGGTAGTCTTGTCAATGTGGTTCTCTTGTTCCTTAGGCTTGTCGTGGTCCATACTGAGTAGATGAGCCACGAATAGACGTTGCATATATTTATGATTTGTGTTGATGTTGTCCTTCTTACCATAGAAGTTGATGACCATGATCCTTTGGTACATCTTGACAACTAGATCAATGAGGGCAGACGCCTTGGACTCACTTCCTTTGAAATTATTCATGCGGGCAAAATTGTTCCACATTCTGTTACACTGCTCACGGCAAACCTTAGGCACCACCTTGACAGTCTGTCGATACTCTGGGCAGAACTTATCTCAAAAACTGATAATGTTGAGGATGATATCAAGGTCCTCCACTCCCATTCTTCTCTACTTTCCAAGGAGCGTGAACTCCAGTGGGCTTGGGATACCGGTTGTTTCTACATCCACCTTCATGCTGCTAAAAAATTCCCTGATCAAGCCACTGCTAGTGATAGTGTCCCAGTCATGGAACTTCTACCATCTTATGACTCTGAACTTTTCCCAAACATTCTCCTCGATATCCTGTTGCTTGAGAAGGGAAAAATCGATGGTCTTGGGGAAAATGATTTCCATATTTTCCAGTTCCTCCATCGTCTTGCCTTTGATGTCCTCGACCTAATCTTCCTCGCTGGAGTAGGGTTTTCCTTCTTCACCGCTATTTTGATTCTCTTTCGTGGTGGGGTCTTTTCTTCGGAGGAAACTTCTTCTACCTCTTTTTCTTGAGTTTTGTTGGAACTTTCATGTTGGCTGACTTTCTTTGGCTAGTCGAACTTCATGTCCTCCGCCTTGTCTTCCTTCTCTGCTTCCCCTGCCTCACATTCACCCATTTCCTCGTCTAATTCATCCTCATCTCCCTTCTCTTTAGTCTGCTCTTTGGTCTCTGTTTCCGGCTCTTGGGTGGAGGGTTTGCTCTTCACTATGTCAGAGTTGGTGTCGGAGGAAGGCTTCTCTGGAACCTCCTTCACTGGCTTGAAAATGTTCTCTTCCTTTGCTTGGCCTTCGGGTGTTGCATTGGAAAGATTATCAGGTGAAGTTGTTTCCGGTAGTGGGGGAATTTGGCCTCGGAATGTGGAAGATGGCTTGCTGTTGTTGGCTTCCTCATTCTTCTTTGCTAGAAACTTCTTTCTAACCGTGGTGGCGGGTTCTTTGTCGAAGGTTAAGTCGATAGTGTCTTTCCTTTCTATCAGTCGTGGCCCAAATTTTCCTCCGTATTCATTTTTATGGCAGTGCTCAAGTATGTTTTGTTACTCTTCTTCGGTTTACACCTTCGAATGATCTGGTCAGAGCACTCTTCCACAAGTATGAATCGTCCCAAACGAATGTCTTGCTTATCTTCCTAATATTACCCCTATGGTATTGATCCATTTCCGAAGAAAATTTCCTTGTTGTGATGTAGTTAACCAATTCAACATACCAGGGTTCTGTGGTGCTCGCTCCATAAAGCTCCTCGTTGGGAAACTTCTTAGTAATTGGCGTGTCGTCTTCCTCTCTCAGGATCCTGCTCAAGTGATCAACCATATGGTTTTGGAATCTATTTTTGTCCTTCAACTCAATGTCGAAATCTTGGAGTAGCAGAATTCATCATATCAAATGTGGCTTGATATGAGATATTTCAAGGTGGCGTGAACCGTGTAGACAACAGTCTTTCTCCCAAAGAGATAGGAGTGAAATTTATCAAAGGAAAATACCACGGCTAAGAGCTCTTTCTCTGTGGTGGTGTAGTTAATTCGTGCTCTGGTGAGAGTCTTTGATAATTACGTGGCTTTATTTTCCAATCCTTTGGCCAAGTACTGCCCCAATTTCGTACCCACTAGCGTAGAACATTAGCTTAAAAGTCATTTCTCATTTAGGTGGTCTGATTACTGGTGTTGTGATCAAGTGGTTCTTTAAGGTCTGGAATGCTTGCTTGAAATCTTTGGTGAATTCCCAAGGCACATCATTATGGAGTAGCATGTTCATCGGTTGGGCTATCTTGGCGAAGTCCTTGACAGAACGTCGGTAGAAACCTGTGTGGCCAAGAAATCCCTGAAATGTCTTTTCATTAGTTGGGTATGGAAGCTTGGTGTTAACTTCCACCTTTGCTCGAACCACTTCAATATCTTTTTCAAAGATTAAATGGCCAAGTACAATTCATTCCTTCACCATGAAATGACACTTCTTTTAGTTTAGCACTAAGCCCTTCTCGACACATATTAGTGCTTTAGTACTCAAGGATTGGCTAAAGTTGCTTTCGTAGATTGTGAAGTCATCCAAAAATACCTCGATATAATGCTCAATGAGGTTTGATAATATGCTCATCATGCATATTTAGAATGTCCTAGGGGCATTGCACAATCCAAAAAGCATTCATCGATAAGCGAAAGTTCAAAAGGGACAGATGAAGGGGTCTTCTCTTAGTCCTCATGCACTACCCATATTTGCATATATCCTCAATATCCATCAAGAAAATAGAAAACTTGTTCCCGTTCTCGTTCTTGATCACCTCAACTCCAGAATTCTTTAGTACTACATGGATCAGGTTGACCCATCATCTATCAGATATGGGGTAGATCATCCCCATCTCAAGGAGTTTAAGAATATCCTTATTGACTATCTCCATCATGACTGGGTTGAGCTTCTTTTATGGATATCTGACTGGTACTACATCTTGCTCAAGTAAAATGTAATGTTGACATACCATAAGCATTATCCCATTGATGTCGGCTAGAGTCCATCCTATAGCCTCCTTGTATTTCCAAAGTAGGTCACAAATCCTTTCATCCTCTTCTTGATGTAGATCGGAGCTAATAATGACTGGAAAATTTTCCTCCTTGCCCATGTAGATATACAACAGGTGCTTGAGCAACAGCTTTGTTGGCTTGACCACGAATGATACAAATCGGTCTCATGTAACTGAGTGTGGTTTCGAGACTCGATTTTTAACTACCTGGACGGTAATGTCTTCTTTCGTCTTGAGTTCTTCGTCATCTGGTTTATCCTCCATCTTGCTTAGTATATGGGGCAAGGTCTACTCAATATATTTCTCAATGGATCCCACGAAATCCACCATCTCCATATCAGGTGGATGTTGTTTTGCATTGTAGATGTCGAATGTCATAGTTTCTCTTGCGCAATTGCATGTCAGCTTTCTGGTGCCACAATTAATCAGAGTTCTGGTCGTCTTAAGGAATTGTATTCCCAAGAGCATGAGTGGCTTCTTAACAAATGAGTTTCCCATGTTGAGCACATAGAAATCTTCTGGAAATATTAAGTCTCATACCTTGACCAAGATATCCTTCACCATGCCTTCGGGGTAGACACTTGACTTGTCTGCAAGTTGGATCTTGGTAGGGGTGGATCGGTATGGCATACCAAAAAATTTTCGCTGTACCGATACTATATCGAAAATATTCGGTATTTTGTTTTTGCATACCGTTACCGTACCGAATGTTTCGGTATACCGAAAATTTGGTATCAAAAAAATTCATACCGATACCATACCAATTTGTCTATATACCGTAACAAATTTCGGTATACCGATATGCCAAAATTTGGTACGGTATATCGAAAATACCGTATTTCATACCGTAAATTATACCGAAAAATTATGAATAAACTTTTTTTTATTTTTTTATTTTCATTTTATCTTATACTAATAATTACTTATTAACATAAAAATAAGTGCATCAATTATAAATAAATTTATTTGTATTATGAATTATAATAATATTAAAATGATTATTGATGTAAAAAATATTACTATATAGTACAATATTTATTAGAAAATTATATTTTAATCTTATGTGGAATTATGTTCAAATTTTTTATTTATTTTTAGAATTATTATAATTATTTCTTATTAATTAATAATTTAATATAATTTTTCATAATAAACACACTTAGAAATTAATAAATAATAATTAAATATATCTATTAAACTCTTAACAAATTTATGATATATATCAATTTGATTCTTGTTAAATAATGATATTTGAAATACTTATGATACACATGTTATATTTTATGTTATCTTTTCATAATATATCTACAAAGTGTCATCACATCTTACGATACACAATACATGTTTTATAATTTTATATGTTATACTCTTTAACAAATACTTATATAAGTTTTAACTAACATACCATACTATTTATTCATATATTAATATATTATACTCTAATTTTAAATTTATGATAGAGAATAAAAGTATTGATGAAATACTTACATCTTATATTATATTATAGGTATATTTAGCAAATGCGAATTAAATTTGCAACACTACTACATAATATGTTTATTAGTATATTTATTCTAATCAAGACTGAAAGATTAAAAAGTAAATTATATATGTATACTAAATTTATAATATTTTTTCTTAAATAATACTATAATATATTACTCCTTCCAAACCACTTTAGTTGACACGTTTTATATTCATATGAGTGTATTATAATAATAAAATGTGTCAAGTAAAATGGGCCGGAGGGAGTATATGTTATTAATATAATGAATTAAGGTTATATTTAATATTTGGTTAATATTAAAAAATAAAAAAATATATATATAAATTTGATAAATATTGGTATATACCAATATACCAAAAGTTTGGTATATATCGACATATCGGTACATACCGATGTACCGAACATATCGTATATACCGAACATACCGTATGTACCAAATTTTTGGTATATACCGAACATACCATATATACCATAATTTCGGTATAGTTCGGCATACCGCGGTATGGCCAAAATCCATACTGATACCATACCGAAAATTTTCAGTACAACGTCATACCGTACCAAAAAAATTGGTATACCGTTAATTACGGTATTTTCAATTTTTTTTTGGTACGACATGCTCGGTATACCGAATTTTCGGTATATGTAACCACTCTTAGATCTCGGCCATGGATGGTTTGAGTGGGCCAATTCAAAGTTCCTCGAACATTGACAGGAACGTTGATCGAAGCTCCCAAATCCAGCATAGCTTGATCAATCTTGGTGGTTTCAATTACATACAGGATAAATAACATCTATGGATCTTCACATTTGATTGGTAGATCATTTTTTAGTACTGCAGAGACATTTTCCCCACTTGGAATCTTGCATCTTCTGTGTATCTGCTCTTCTTGGTACATAGATCATCCAGGAACTTTGCACATCTTGACATAGATGTAAATGTTGTCACAAGCAGAATGTTGACTTCTACCTTCTGGAACACCTTGAATAGCTCGTTCATCTCTTTAGCTTCTTTGGTCTTGGACAACCTCTTAGGGAAAGATAGTTTGTTGTAGATGTTCTCCATTTTAGACTTTTTGGGCAAGTACACTTTGGGCTTTGGTTTTGACTTCTTGACATGCTCATCCTCTTCGACTTCTATCTACTCCAGATCTTCCATCTCTTTGGTAGGTTCCACCACTTGTCTAGTAGGAACTTGCATTTTTTTAGTATCATCGTATTAACTTGTGGCTTGGGGTTCACCTAGACTTCGGAGGGCAGTCATCCTTGCTTATTGTCCATCGACATAACATGCTTATTGTCGGTTCTACTTCACATAACATGCTTAATGATTTTTCAGGTGCAATGTCTACAAGATTTGAGATGAGCATGGTGGGAGAACTCACTTACTTCCTCGGACTTCAAGTCAAACAAGGACAAGATGGCATCTTTATCTCTCAAAGAAAGTATGCCAAAGAGATGATAAAGCGGTTTAACCTTGAAGGCACAAAGCACATGAAAACTCCCATGGGATCTACAGAAAAGCTGACTAAAGATGATGCTGGAGAGGATGTTGACCCAACACTCTACAGATCAATGATAGGGAGTCTGCTGTACCTAACATCTACTCGACCAGATCTGATGTTTAGTGTATGTGTCTGTGCCAGGTATCATGCTAAACCTAAGGTTTCTCATATTAAAGCTATTAAAAGAATTATCAGGTATGTTGCTGGAACATTAGATCTAGGAATGCTTTTTTCTAAAAACATGAATATAAGCTTGATAGGGTTCAGTGATTCTGATTGGGCTGGAGATGTGGATGATCGAAAGAGTACGAGTGGAGGTTGTTTTTACCTAGGGAACAACATCGTGTCATGGCATAGTTGTAAGCAAAATTGTGTTTCCTTATCCACTGATGAGTCTGAATATGTTGCAGCTGGCAGCTGTTGCACACAACTACTGTGGCTCAAACAAATGCTTAGTGACTATGGCCTAGATAACAATGATCTGGTTGTGTACTGTGACAATATGAGTGCTATAAACATTTCCAAAAATCATGTTCAACACTCAAGAACAAAGCATATTGACATAAGACACCATTTCATTAGAGATCTAGTGGAACAAGAGGTGATTAAGCTTGAGTATGTGAAAACGGAAAACCAAGTTGCTGACATTTTTACAAAACCTTTGGATCATGAGAGATTCGTACACTTACGAAAATCTCTTGGTCTTTGTTATTATAATTGATTTGTTGTTTTGTGCTACACCCATATCTATATCGTTGTTATCTATATCAGAGGGTGTAGCTTGTGTGTCTAACTTGCTGGTATAACATCGTAGTCAACATGTTCTGTATACAGACGCCTGGTATTCTTCTATATATATTTTTATGTAACTGTGTGGTAAACAATCCAAGTAGTTCGGGGGCCACGGCGTTCGCTGCGACGATGCTACCTTACCAAAGGATTGCAACTGCGACTGCTTTCGAGGGCGAAAGGCTAGGGGCACGGTGTTCGCTGCGACGATGCACTCTACGCTCACTAACCCTTGGATCCTTGTAGTTCTGCACCTATTTTATCTATATCAACCGGGTGGATGTTGCTGAGATGTTGGCACAACAGAGCAAGTTGGACTGATTTCTCTAAAATGTTTCCCTCTTGGTAGTGGGTTATGATTGTCGAGTAGCTTGTTCTAGGGTTTTTCAGGATGAATGTGAAATGGCATAACACTTTTTTAGTTGAACCGTCGCCAGACTGTTCATTTCATCATTATCTTTTCTGCCACAGCAATCACCTTTCACACGAAACCCTAAAAACCCTATTCTCTCTCTTCCATATCTGCACGTTCTCAAAAACTGATTCAGTTTCTTTTTCTCGCCTCCTATACTTACAACAAAACACCCGTCATCTTCCTTCACTCAAAGCTTTCAGTTTCTAAATCTTTCACATTTGTCTTCTCTCGCATCTCTCCTGCACACAAAAATGGCTACTCCACCGACCTCGATGTTACTGCACTTCTTCAGGCCCTCCTAGCAGCCAACCCTACACTTCTCCAGGCTCTTCAAACCACCACTGCACCACCACCAGTCGAAGCTCCGCCCGTTTCCGTGGACGTTCCGCCCGTGTCAGTGGAACCGCCGCCTGTTCAAACTCCAGTGGTACCCCCGACGGAAGAAATTATTACTGTTCCTCCTCCAGTTCTTTCCGAGGCTGTTACTGATGTGCCTCCGGTGGTTGAAACTCCTACACCACCGGTCACTACCGTTGCTCTGGTAGAACCCATCCAACCATCGCTGCAGTCTCGGTCATCCTCTCCGCCTGCCATCCCTGCTCGCAAGCCCGCTACGAGGGGCTCCAGACTATCCACCCACAATAGTCTGTCCAAGAAATCAAAGGGTCCCGTCCCCACTATTATCGTTCAAGATGACAGTGAAGACGAAGTTTCTTCAGCGCCAAAGCGCCCGTGACTTCTCACTGCTGCCGATGTCAAGGTTGAGCCCACTTCTTCCGCCAATCCCACCGCGAAAGGGAAACAGGCGGTGCACATTTTGGAGCTCCCTAATGCTCCCGATTTCCCATTTGATGCTGAACAAGCTCTCAGCCTTCAGTTTTACGATGAAACGGCAGCAGTTAAGTGGAAACGACTTCGTAACGTTCCTTGTGTGAGTGAGCGCACTGCTGATGAGACCACCTTTGATGAATACAATCTACTTTCCTTCTTCCGCACCAGAGGGTTATTGGGTATGGTTTTTGAACTTCCTCCTTCAGTTAAATCTGTTGTACACCATTTCTATTGCAACCTACATCGCTTTTTTGGTAATCGTTCTTCTCAAAAGTTTGGCAAAGTGTATCTCTACAATTCTGTATTTGATTTTTCAGCGGAGGCCATCAACACTGCTCTTGGCCTGCCAAATGTTGAGGGCGACACTGTCCCCGATCTTGACGATGTTGCGAAACTGATCACGGGAGGCAAACGGTCAAAGTGGGTCCAACCTATGAAGTCCTCTTGTTTGACGCATCTTTACTCCGTTCTACACAGAGTTCTTACCTACAATTGGATAGTTTCATCAAATGTTACTGTGGTTACACAGCAACATGGGATGTTGCTCTATCTCATTGGGCTCAACAAACCGTACAACATGGGTCGGATCATCTTTGATCAGCTCGCCGCTCTCTCCGTTAAACCACAGATCAGCTCTCTTCCATTCCCTTCTCTTATTTGCAGAGTACTGGAGCACCAAGGCTTCACATCCATTGCAAGAAGTCATGAGGCTGAACCTGCCCCAGTGTATACAATCCATCACTCCCTCTTCTGCAAGAGCAAGGTGGCAGACCTACCCTGGCAAAATTCTGATGTTCCCGTCCCTGGTCCCTCCGGTATTCAGTTGCCACCACAGACTATCCAACAATTAATTGGTGCTCTGTCTATACTGGCTGCCCTTGTTCCTGCCCTCCAAGCCTGCCTCTCTTCACAACAAGGGGGAGAATCAGTAGCTGAACCAGTAGCTGCAGCAGCAGGGGGCGAAGCAGCAATAGGAGAAGACGCAGATGAGGAGGAAGAAGACAGTAAGGATGAAGAAGATGATGAAAATGAGATGTTGTGAGGGTGACCGGATGTGGTCTAAAACATTTTGTTTTTGTTGATGTGATGTGGGGGGGTACCAAAAACATGCACCAAAACAATTCTATGTTTTTATGTGTTTTTATGTTTTTTTTCCTTTTGTGGTGGTTGATGAACGCTATCTGTTGCAGCACTAATCTTTCTTAATGAAATGACATAGAAATTGCTGCTTGTAGTGTGTGATAACTTTGTGTACATATTGTTGTCTCTATCTATGATTGTTGCTGCTCTTGAAGTTATTTTTTCAGGCACAAACATTCAGGGGGAGCTTTCGTGAAGTAAAGGGTGTTGTGAAGAAGGCACAAAAATAGGGGGAGTTTGTTAGGTATTTGAAGTCTATTGTTATCTGTAATGTTGACCTAACATATTTGTTTTTGTGTTCTTCACAGGAATGTTGACTTGGCTTTTGACTCAACATAACAACTGGTGTTGACTCAACGTCCAACGCAACAGCCACGTGGAAGGATGACTTGGATGCACGAAGACTTGAAGGAAGACCAAGTCATACTAGGCAGTTGAGAGTTTCCTGCTAAGTGAAATTATGTTCCACAAATCTCGGAGTCAACAAACAGGTTGAAGTAGTTCCACAATTCCAGGCAGATTTGCGGAGCCCAACAACTGAACTGCGAAAATTGTGGAGACATGGGCCGAACAGTTGCTACACTTATGGATCCAAGCCCATGTAGTCTATCTATAAATAGTAGAATCATTCATTCAGTTAGGGGCGCTAGATAGACGCATTTGCAGATTAATTTCGTAGTTTTAATTTTGTATGCTTCTTAGCTCGTAAGAACATACATTTAGTATTTTAGTGATAGTGTTGTAGTTATTATTGTGTTCAACATTATAATAGCTCAACACTTATTTTGATTATTCTTTTTGGCCGTAAGGCTTCCGTGTAGGTTATTAATTGATAACCTACGCAAAAATTATCTCGTGTCTTCTACTTTAGCTTCCGCAAATATCATTTAGAGTAGGTTGATACACTATCAATGTGCTCTTACCCAAATTACGAGAGTAAGGTCTTGAAAACTTATGTGTAATAGAATTTTTAGTAGTGATAATGATTTTATGGGATCGATGTCATCTAAGGAGACAATAAATAAGTGTGACTAATGATGTTTAGTGTCATTATTTATTATGATTGGCATATTGGTGCCTATAATTAATACAATCATTTATTGTAAGTAATAAATGCAATCATTTACTAAGCATAATGCCTTAAGTTATCAATACTAATAAATGTAAACATTGATATGTGATATGGATATAGAGTTGTTAATGGAAAGTTACAACGCTTTAGAGTATCACAGTTAACTAGGAAGTTAGAATGATTTACCAAGAATTAGAAGTTTAATTAGAATATAAAATTCCACTAATTTAAATCATTACTTAGGTGGAAAAAAAAAAGAATAGAGGAATGAATGCAAAATCTGGAACATCATGTATATGTGTGTCCAATGTAAGAAAAGGGTCAACTGTACTATACTAAATAGAAAAGATATAGTACTATAGAAGGCAAAATGTAAACTAAAAAGTGTGAGACAAAGAAGAGGACAAATTACAGATTTTAAGGAAGAGAATCTACAGAAAATCTTCCAATTTGAGATGAAAACAAAGTAACAACCTAAGAAGGAAATAGACTATTAAATAAGAAGGGAAATAATGGGAGTAAACAAGCATTGGTTCGAACAAAAGGAATGTGGGAATATCTAGCTTCTCCCTCCCTGCCCTTACACCAGGCTATCTTTCCAGCACCTGCAACAAGGGAGAAAGGCTATGCTGTGAAAGATAGTCGCAGAACTAGGGAAGCAAGATGAGGATTGGGAAGACTTATAAATACATATGTAAAACAAGCGAAATATTCTGGTACAAGTCCTAGATTAATGATAGAAATAGGAAAAAAAATGAGAGGGAGCTGCAACCTCTAAGCTTCGGTCAAGGTGAAAGAGGTAGAGGAAACTTCAGGGGTTGACAACTCACCCTGCCAAAGTCTGCCACTACACACCAACTGCCCTGTTCCAGCTGCTACATCCTAGGGAGGAGGGTTGCCATGTCTCCAGCTGCTGCATCCTAGGAAGAAACCCTGTTAACCACATCCAAAATGGAGAGGAAGAACAAAAGGAGTTAGAAACAAAGAAGAAGATTCTGTAGACTGTCAAAAACTTTCACAAATTCCACTACATAGACAAATCAGACACTTAGAATTCAAACTCTTAAGGTCTCTAGAAAGAGAATAAAAATCTGAGGGGAAAGCAATAGGAGAACACATCATTTTAACAGTTAGCTAAAATGTAATGATTTGTCCCTATTTACCATCTAGTTGTATTCCTTGCTTAGACTACCTGTTATGGTTTTAGATTTCGCATATTTTCTGAGATTAGATTTTTCACAGATCGATATTGTAAAGGGAAGTTTGAAGTTTCAAACTTACTTATAGGAACAGTAAGTTTATCTAGCCTTAGAAGAACATCTCGATAGTTGTAAAGAACAGATGGACATAAAACTACCTATGATATAGAGAGCAAGTTGTTCTTTAGTATAGGTTCTTTAGAATAGATGCCTTCGAGTATCACGTTTTATTGTGATAACTCAGGTGTAATGGCAAACTCAAGGGAACCACGGATCCACAAAGCAAGCAAACAAATTGAGATGAAGTACCGTATCATTTAAGATATAGTGCAGAGGGACAAAGTAGTAGTGTCCAAGATAGCGTCGGATTATAATCTAACTAATCCTTTAAAGAGCCTGAACGGTAAAACATTGGAGAGGCACTTAGAGGGATTTGGGGTGAGACACGTAGTGGACCTGCTTTAGGTATAAGTGAGAGATTTTTGATGTCATGCGATACAGATATTTGTATACTCTAAAGCATGTTTGAGAATAAGTGTGAGATTTTTAGGGTTTGTATACCTCAAAGCATGTTTTATGCTTGGACGATGTATCAAACCTGTTTTCTATTGCACTTTAATGAGAATAAATATTTCTATCATTGATTTGCTATTTATTATTGTTAAATATTGAATTACAAACAAGTCCATTTATTACAATTGTAGACTGTGTGGTGGATCGATGATCACATAAGGTAACACAGTCGGCTCTTTTGTAATATAAAGTCACAATCTAGACAGACTTGGACAGTCTAGTCGGTAAAGACTGCGATATCATTTTGATGCGACTGACCTTAGCTCGCAGAATGATGCCGGTATGTATAAGCGGTTACACATATTTTGCGTATACATATTGAGAGGTTTCACAGTGAGATAAGTTCTAATGTGTTGATACTTAGAATGAAGTTTCAGAAATTAATTCATTTCTTAATCTGTGACGATGACTTTAGTATACGCGGTTGATTATACGCTGCTTTGATTCATCTACGCTTGCGAGTTTTTCGTAACTCTAAATAGTGATGTTTTGGGTAGTAATCATTTGCTTAGCCATAAGTACTCGATTGTCAGGCGTACAGAATCGCGTCTCGGTGACAGGAGTTGATTAAATCCACGTGATGCGTTCATAAAGGTTTATTACATAAGAAACCCGGCCGATTGGGAATTGATTACATATGTAATATTAAATGTCTGAATCGGATCACTCACGAATAAATATATTAATTAATTGTGAGTTGTCAACAAACTCAATTAATTAATGGATTTAGAAAATCTTAAACGCGAATGACAAAAGGGTTACATCCGTAATTCGAATGAATCAAGATGAGTTCAATATTTATCATATAGTGGAGTCGATAAATACTTATAATAGAACTGCTCTTTGTTGCAATTACATGGAGTAATTAATTGGAGGACAATTTAATTTAAATTAATTAATTTAAGTCTAAAGGTTGGGCCAGCCAATTAATTAAATTCAATTGGGCCCAAAATGAGACTTGGAAATGAATTTAATCTAATTCTGGATTTGTCCAAGCCCATATTAATTTTAAATATAATTCAAATTTGAATTTGAATTATTGTTGTAACTGCAAGAGATAAAGAGGGGATTATAGTTTCTATTATTTGGGATCTAATTTATTCTCCTTAGAAGCTCTATCCTAGCCCACTATGTCTATAAATAGAGAATAAGAAGAAACCAATCTCTCTCCTATGTGAGAAATCGGCGCTGCATAAGAGATTCAATTCTAGCATTGATATCTGACTACATGCAATTTAGCAACGAACTCAGTTACAGATCATGAATGGCTCCGAGAACAGCCAATCGATCCACATTTGAAATAGGCGGTATGCAGGTGCAGTTTCAAGACTTTCTGCAGTTACAAAAAATGAACTTATAGTTTTTTACTTCATCATGATATATCGTGACTTTCACTGTGAATAACTCATCCTCTAGTAGTCTGGATCAGGTTCTTTCGAAGGAAGATACTGAGACGTTGCAATACTACAGGGCTATGAATAGAAGAGGGGAATTCCCACCTCTTACTACAACATTTGATCTCTTTGAAGGGTACTACTAATCTTGAAAGTTGAAGTCACCTATATACAGATGTGACACTTTGTGTTATCTTGATATGCATGCCTCTATACAGTAGAGGCAGACAGGACTATAAAGGACATGACAATAATCGCGGCTACTCCTTTCTTTCTGAAGCCATTATGGAAGAGGTTAGTGATGCATCCTATCAATGAAAGCATAGTTGCATGTCTTGTTTTCGATTTAATGTCGTAGTTTAGTTTGGATTTTGGATTTTCAATTCGTTCTCAATATTGTCTATTTTCATGCATTTGATGCAAAATGATTGATTAATTGCACTTTTCATAACATTGGTTTGTCATTCTGACTGAGAAACTAGTGAAGATTTTATTTATCAACAAACTTTTTCACTATTGTAGGTCATTTATGAGGACCTCCCTTCAAGCTTGTGTGTTATATGAGATTACATGGAAAATAATGGCGCTAACGACCTTAACAACGAGAGGAGTTGTGCAGAGGGAGATGCAACAACTTCACCAAACAAGTTATGTAGCTCTTACAATATAAGTACAAAAGCTAAAGATTATCATTATCTTGGATGAAGGTGAAAATTGATGTAAAATGTTGGAGGACCCTTCAAAAATCCATGTCGTTATTTTTTAATTTCTTATGTAGTAGAAGAACTTTAAATATGTTGGACAAAGTATAGGACATGAAATTTATATGTAGTTGTTATTTGAATTTGTTTATATTCTAATGTTCATGAGTCTGATATACATACAATATAAATTGCAATTGCGAATTTATTATATAAATATTACTCCCTCCGTCCCAGGTGAGTCGTCTCACTTACCAAATAAGGGTGTCCCCCTTCACTTGTCTCATTTCCTAAAAAGGAAAGAATTATGGTGTAATAGAGGGAGTTAATGGTAATAAAGTAGGTGAAAGAAGAAAAAAGTGAATGAAGTAGGTGAAAGAAGTATGTGAAAGAGGTAAATGAAGAAGATAATAAAGGGTGTATTGGTTTGCGATCCAAAAGTAAAGTGGACAACTGAGGTGGGACGGAGGGAGTACTATTTATATGTGTAGCCTATGATAGGGAACATACTTTTTATCGTTAGTTACCAAAAATAATTTCAAAACATATTTATTTATTTTAAAGAAACTTCGAAATAAAACCTACACAGAAATATCTTACCCATTTGATTTCGCGAGAAATAGCTTTAAGATATTTATTTATTTATTCATATGATAAATTTTACTATGCATTTTGTTAGAGATATATTTGAATGTAGTTTAATAATAATTATTACACTACAAAAAATTAGTTAATTGATGACAGAAAAATCCCTTGGTGAAAACCAAAAATATGTCAGTAATACAAGATACCAAGAGATTGCCAACAGATGTCATCCGTGGACAATACATTTGTCGATAATAGAGATTACCGAGGGAATAATCCGTCGGCAATCAAAATTAAAATAATGTTATATATTTTTAATGATTCCGTTAGTAATCCGTCGATAATGTAATGAATTAATCAATTTAATCATTTTATTTTTTCTCGGTAATCTCCCGGATCAAAAATTAGATTAAATATTAATTAATAATTTTTTCCTCGATATTCCCTCGTTAAAGAAATAATTAAATATTAATTAGTAATAGTTTCCCCCGAAAATTCCTCGGTAAAATTAAGTATTTTTTTTAATTTTTAATTTTTAGTCCAAGTATAACTTTAAATTATGGAAATATGAAAATATCAAAATTTAATAATTTAGTAAAAATATTATACTGATAACAAAAAATATTACACTTGATCTTAGACAAAAGACACAAAAAAAACTACACTTGATCATAGCTAAAATATTATGTCTTCTTATTTATAGAACCTTATTCATGAAAAATACTATTTTTTGAGATTTGGGATGTAACTGAATTTCCGACAAAAATATACCTTCGGAATATTAATTATAATAAAATAATAAATTATTTAATTCTTAAATAATTTAATTTTATATTTCTAACGGATTTTTTCTCGATAATATTTAAAATAAAAGAAAAAATTATTTAATTTCTCAAAAAATTAATTATTTAATTTCTGATCAAATTAATTATTTCTCACTGGAATAAAAATGATAAATTATTTAGTTGTTAAATAAATTAACTTCTTATTGACAACGATTTTTTTTCGATAATATTTAAAGTAAAAAAATAAATATTTAATGAAATTAAATATTAATTTAAAAAAATAGAAATTATTTAATTTTTAGATAAATTAATTATGTTGTTTCTAATTACATTAATTATTTATTATTGATGAAAATATCTCTCGGCAATATTAAGTATAAAGAAATAATAGATTATTTATTTTTTAAATAAATTAATTTTTTATGTCGACGGATATTTTTCTCAGTAATATTTAAAGTAAAAAAATAAATACCTCATTAAATTAAATATTAATTTATAAATTAATATTTAATTTTGAAATAAATATATATTTAATTTTTAATTAAATTAATTATTTATTGCAGATAAAAATATCCTTACTAATTATAATAAAATAATAAATTATTTAATTTTGAAATAAATAATTTTTTTTATTACCAACATAAATATCTCTTGTAATATATATTAATTTTAGTAATATAATCAATTATTTAGTTTTTAAATAATTTAATTTTTTTATTATCAACGAATTTTTTCTCTCGATAATATTTAAAATAAAACTTAAATATTTATATAAATAATATGTCGGTAATCCAACAGTAATTAATAAGGAATCGAATTCACTCGATAATTTCGTCGGATTTTTTACCATTTCTTGTAGTGTTATGCATAGAATATTCTATTTATGTGAAATATGTTTTTTATTCATAACACTACAATAAACTGGTTATTATAATTTTTTTACTTGAACAATTTCATGTACATTCTGACATGTTTACGATGAGAAATCATTTGTTTTTTTTTTCAAATGACTTTTTTTGATTGAATTATTTAATTGGATGAGTTTGAAATTGTTATAAGATTTGTTTTGAGAAATTCATTGTGATATATTATCTAACATATATTCCCACAAATCTTAATACATTTTTTTTATTATGACGTCTCACTAAAAATTTCGTATTCTAAAAATAGTAAAAGTTATCTTTTCAAAAAAATGTGGATATTACTTTTTATGACTTTTACACTATTTTATAACTGTGCCCAAAATTTTGGTGTCATCTTTATTGGGACGGAGGGAGTAACAAATACTCCCTCCGTCCACCAATGTCGTTAACATTTTGTCATTTTTGTCCATCCAACAATGTTGTTAACACTTGAAATTTACCATTTATAATAGGTGGATCCACATCATTCAATACAAACAATTCAATAAATAATATTAAAGCATCTGAATCTCAAATTTCACTCAATACACACGTTCCAATTAAAACTAATAACAAGTGGGTCTCAAACTCCACTTACTACATTTTTCCACTCAAAGTCAAAATAATACATTAAAACTCGTTTCGAGTCAAAATGTTAACGATATTTGTGGACGGATGAAGTATCTTTTACTCCCTCTGTCCCACTAAACTTCGCACAATTCTCTTATTTGGACGTCCCACTAAGCTTGACACATTCCTAAAATAGTAAAAGTGATCCCTTTAAAAAGGTGTAGACCATATTACCTTTATCACTCTTACACTACTTTATACACTTTTCTTAATAACTGTGCCCAAAAATTTTGTGTCTAATAAACATAGTGAGTATGATATATTGGTCATCATAACAAAATACAAAAAGCTGTCGCAACGATCAATCACCATCAATACTGCTATTGCAAATCTCGTTTGAAAATTTGTTGTTATTTTCTTGCTTTATTTATGCATTAAGTTTAAGCCTTTAAGCCTTGCATGCATACGAGTATTGTATATTAATATTGTGCGTCGTATACATCATAAAATCTTATTCGATGAATACAATTTATTGATGTTATTCGATTTCAAATGCATTAATGTCATAAAATTTGAAAACAAGCGAAAAATAATTACTTTTGGAATAATAGAGAATTTTTAAATGAAAAATTATGATCTCTATTTAAGGCGTTAATAAATTACAACTAAGTTTCAAAATTGCAATTATATATATTCATAATTCACCTCATGCATCGAAAATGTGTTATTGATGCGTTACTTTTAATACACAATGCATTAGTGTATATCAAGCGTGCATCAAATTATATAAAAATATCACCAGACCGCTAACCATGTTGAATGCTTAATAGATGACTATTAAATTTTAAATAATTTTTTTATTAATTCTTAATTTCTATCTAGAATATATTTTAATATTACTAATTATAAAATAATAAAATAAATTATAATAACTAGTATAATAATGATGATGTTTCATTACCACATCAACAATAGACACGCTAAATTATATTTCTCGCATAGGATGCAACAATCCTATAAAACCATATGCCTAAAACTTGTGGGATAAATGATCAAAATTTATATATTCTTATTTTCAAGTAAATATGTATTCTTATTTAATATCTTATATATATATATGAGGTCCTCATCAATGTCCAAAGTTAGGATGATGATCAAATTTATATATTCTTATTTCTCAACTATATGTGCATTCTTAATTAATATGTATATTATTAATACTATTATGATATATATTATTAATACCATTATGATTTGAATGTTATGTGGCACTCTAAAATCTCTCCATTCATATTTATCTAAATTAAAAAAAATCATGTTAATCACATATAATATTATATATATTCTTATTTTCATGTGTGCACATAACATTTATGGTATATTTTTATTTTTATATGTATAATATATTATGTTATATAGTATATATTACATATTCATCAATATAAGATATATTTCATAAACTAAATAAAAATCAAATATATATATAAATTAAATAAAATAAGCCAGTAAAATTATGGTGTTTATTTTCTTAAAATTAATAGAATAAGACACGAAATTGAAATCTTATTCAATATCCTATAACCTTTGTTCTATGAGTTTTAATTGTCAAAATAATCACTCTGTCCCATTAATATTGTCCTACTTTGACCAAAAAGCTCTCACAGTTTTGGTCAAAGTAGGACAATAATAGTAGGACATAGGGAGTATAAAACTATAATATTTATTTATAATATAGGAAATCTATAATATATATTTAGGGATAATTATTTTTTTATATACAATTGAAAGAATAGTTGATGATTATTTAATTAGTCGGACAATGTATAAGTATTTTTAAGTATAGATAATAAAAATTTAATAATATTATATATTTTTGTTAAAATAATAATGTATATATATAGAGGTATATAATTTTCTTATTTATATATATAATACTTATATTATTTAATATTTAAGTATTATTTTCATGAATGTAAAAGAATATTTAATGATATATTATTTCAATGTTTATATTTTGATATCTAATTAAAAATTCAATCAAATTGATGACTTTGATTGCAAATTCACGTTTATCATTGTTAAGGAGTGAAATTGAAGTTCATTGTTCCTATACTAAGCTATTCATTAATATAAAATATATCACCACCATGTAACTCGATAAGTTGGCAATATACATATTCAAATAATTAATATTATTTGAATAAATACGAGTTAGAGGTGATAACATACGATTTAAGACTAGGGGTGAAAATTTGGACGAAATTGGGTACCCGTCTCAAAGTTTCGATCTGAAAAATAATCAATTTATATATGATCCCTATCCCGTTTCGGACTTGGAAACTTCTGTGACTTGAAATAATTTTTTTTTTGTCCTGTTCAATAACACATGTTTCGAATAGTCCCGAATGTCTAGAACGTGACAAAAATTTCTCAATTTATAAATTTGAGCTTTAAAAAAAATATAATCAATATAATTTTATTTAATCTCATAATAAAATTTTAAATTGTATATTAAATTTATAATTAAAATTAATTTTGTGAATTGGGAAATTGGATGTTCCGATTGGAATTCGGGAAATCAAGAGTCCCAATCGAAATTTAGGACTGACGATTCCAAAAAAAATTCAAAATCAAGTCTCAATTTGAATCTGGTCCTGAAATTTTTTGAATTTGAGGACCCGAATCCCGCTAAATATTAGGTTGAGACCGAAAAAGTGTGAAGTCTCAGTCCCAAATTACCACCCATATTTGGGATGAGAAAAAAAAATACAAATGTACTTTTAAAATTAGCTTTGAAACAAGTACAATTATATATATTTAATTTTTAATCAAATTATGGATATGTATATTTGAATATAAATAAATCGGTTCACATAATTTGGGTTTGTTTTTATATGAGATAGAACATAAGCGAGTAATTAAGGGACAAGAACAAATAGTAAGACTATTTTTTTTTTATCAATTTTTTAGATGAGTACGCATAAATTGAAAATAATTTGAGTAGTTTGTATAAATATTCAAATATGTTTTTATTTAGGAGTACTATATTTTTAATATTTATTTTATTATATTCAAATTCATAGCACATGTTATAAACATATTTGAGATATAAATGAGTAGTTTATGAGATGTAAATACTATAATTATTTTTAATAAACTTTAAGACAAAATACGAATATATAAAATTATAACAAGGAATATCTACTGCTGACACAAGGAATAATAGATGAGTTTATGACGATTTAATATCTACTACACACACAAGGAATAACTAAACAAATGTTATCATATTAGTGTGATTATAAACATATTATGTTGTAATATTATTTTTATAATTAATTTTGAGACAAACAAGAGTACTGGTGAGAATTGGAACGGTACCGGGACCAAATTTCTCAAATTTAAAAATTAATTTCGGAAAATCAGGATGCCTGATCGGGACTCAGGATGGGGTCCCAAATCCCGGTCAATTTGGTTCTATTCAATTTCTTAATTTCTCAAATCTCGATGGTTTAGGAAATTTGGTCCCGTTTAATTTCTCAACCCTGATCCCAAAAAAATCGAGATTCGGGGTCCCAAATCCCGTTGTGATTTGCGTTCGGACCGGGAAAGTCCCATGTCTCTGTCCAAACCCGTCTCAATCAATATCGAGGCCTTGTACGATTATAAAATTAGGCCCTTAAATTTTATCAAAGTATTACTTAAAAAAAATATTTCATCCGTTTTATTATTCATCACATGTTTACTATATATTGATGTGTTCCAATAATAATGACTTATTTTCAAAAAATGAAATATTTTATCATTAAAAAGTTAGTCAAGTTTATTAATGTCTCCCACTTTATACAAAAAAAATCATTTTCTTTATACATGTGTTCAAAAGTAACGTGTCAAATATACAAATAATTTTGATTCTCTAACATTTTTTAAAGAAAAAATATTTTAAAAATAAAAATAAAATATTTTTTAAGAAGATAAAAATAAAATAATTAAATATGTAATAATTACTATATTTTTGGGACTCTGTTCTTAAGAACGTGATGTATACCCTTGTAGCCTGCCTGTCTTTGTCCCAAATTCTCACACTAACCATGAATATATCTTAACAAATCTATATACGAGAATAATCAATATATTCCTAACAATGAATAAATAGTAATAATTCAAATGACAACAAATAATTTTATAAAAATATTTAATCTAGTATATATATATAAAAGAGTGTTAACTACTCGGATCCAGGCTCGCTTTCTATATCTACACCCCAATTCCAGTAATTTAGTTAACAAAATCCATCCATTCAACGGAATATGTGAATGTAGCATTTATTACTTAAAAAAATCCACAAATAAATGCGAAATCTACATAATTAAAAGTTAGGGTTTCAAATTAAGGATATATCATGCACGTGAGAGGACACTATAGATGTTGTGCCTTTCTGCTTCAAAAAAGGTTGGTGAAAAAGGAAATAAGAAGTCTCTCACTCCCTCTCTCTTTTCTCTTGCTCTCTCTCTCTCTCTCAAAAGTTGAAGAAGACAATAAAATGATTGAAGCCTTTATAATCTAGCAAGAGTCAATAGTATTATCGGGCTACTCAAATCTCTCGTATATAAAGATGAAAGCAACCTCTCCAATATCACCTAATTAAGAGGGAGAGAAAGAAATCATGGCTTTGGAAGCACTTTCTTCAACGGAGCTCTTGAATTTCATCATGTACGATTCTACCTCCGCCGCCGCCGCGTCAACCCCTTTTAGCAGCAACAATAACGACTCCTCCGAAGCCAGCCCACACGAAATCGGGAGCTGCTCCTCCATGCCTCACCTCATCCACCCCCCTCCACCTCCCCCGCCGCCGCCGGAGACCGCCGCGGCGCACGGCCGCAAGAAGCGGCGGCGGCGGCCCAAAGTGTGCAAGAACAAAGAGGAAGCCGAGACTCAAAGAATGACTCACATTGCCGTTGAGAGAAACCGCCGGAAGCAAATGAATGAGCATCTTGCTGTCTTGCGCTCTCTCATGCCCGACTCTTATGTTCAACGTGTAAGAACCTTTTAATTACACACCATCTTTCTTGATTTTTCTAAATTTAATTATAAAAATTACAAAATTAGGTTTTGTTTTGAAGTAATTTATTTATTGAGGGTGCTTAAGAAGAACCGACCCTAATCCCTTTTCACGTCGTGATAATAATGTGACTTGGCTTCTACTATTTTTTTTCACCAAAGAGAAGAAAAAGAAAGGAAAAAGAGTCACAAGATTTGAATTGACGAAGGTACAATTTGATTCCAAAATAGTTCTTCATTCATCTCTATAGCTTTTGGACTTATGTTGTTGTCTTTGTTCGCTCCGAGTATAAGCCAAGCATATGTGACAAATTATTGTCGAATTTTTTAGCTAATCTAAGCTATTAGGTGTCTGTGCTCTAGAGCTGGTGTTGTTGGTGTCATATCTAAATACTTCCTTATATATTGATCTTTAAACACATACTATACCTCAAATTAAATAAATTTATGGATTACTGTTGATTTTACTCTCTCGTTGATTTTCTGATAGAACAGAATATTGTGACGTAACACCCTCAACCTCCCCATGTCTTCTTATTGTCTCTGTCCTACTAAAATTCTCCTTCTCATCTCATTAACTTTCACCTTGCATTCATCATTTAATGATTTACGTACTATTTGAATTATTGCAACATTCTTTAATTTATTGAATTAATGGTATTGGGGTTTTATTTCAATTTTTTTGCAGGGTGACCAAGCCTCAATTGTTGGTGGTGCAATAGAGTTTGTGAAGGAGCTTGAGCACATTCTTCAGTCACTAGAAGCCAAGAAATTTGCATTATTGGAACAAGGAAATGTGACAAATAAGGACCATCAAGAAATAAATGATGATCAAAAGCAAAATTTAGGCAGCCCTTTTGCTCAATTCTTTGCATACCCACAATTTAGCTCCCACACCCAACTAGGGCAAAAGTACACATCTCAGACCAAGGCAGCCATCGCGGATATCGAAGTCACGCTAATTGAAACTCATGCGAATATCCGGATCCTCTCGCGCCGGAGGGTCCGACAGTTGTCGAGGATCGTGGCCTCGTTCCAATCCATCTTGCTCACCATCCTCCACCTCAACGTAACGAGCCTCGACTCGCTCGTGCTCTACTCGATAAGCGCTAAGGTACGTCGCAAGTGTATGGGTGCAATTCGGATAACCTAACGACGAGCATGGTTCACTCATTCGAAATTTTATTTGTCTCTACCTATGTCACGAACAAAATAATGTTATTGTCTCGATTCATTAATTAGGCCTTGTCCTAGCTATTATGCATGTCCCAGATGACTACCAATTATTTAAAAAAATTGGTCCCTAACTTATACTAGCATCTTATTACATTTCAGCATTTTTGTTGTTATGCATTTGAACAACTTATTTGATGGGAAACAAAACTGGGACTGCCGAAAATGACCTCAGCATGCAAAAGAATCTACTTTTTTACACACAGCCTGCACCTACTTCCCCATCAAACTATGTGCACTGTGCAAAAGATTCTACTGCGTGTGAATAGTACTTTTTCCATGAGGGCGTTTTGGGAATTGATGTGAGAAATATGATTTTCCAGTTGAAATCTTCTTTTTTTCATGTGCTGTGTGATGGCAGGAAACGGAATTTTTCCCCTTATACTTTAATGGGTGTATTTCTATATATGCATATTACATTGCTCTTGTCTTTTCACCTAAATTTACTGAAAATATTCCACCTATTCTTTTAGGATGTACAAATAATTAGTATATAAATGTAAATTTTCTTGTTTGTTTAAAGGTAGAAGAAGGTTGCCAACTCAATTCTGCAGATGACATAGCGGGCGCAGTGCACCACATGCTGAGAATAATTGAGGAGGAAGCCATCCTAGGTTGTCACACCTAGGGTTATATAGTTCGCCTAGATATCAGTAAAAGTTTATTGAACGTTGATTGTGTTTAATTTAGGATTAATTGCTAAATAATTATCCACTTTTTATTTACATCATTTTTGCAATGTTTTTTTTTTTCATTTAATACTAGTAATTTTATCCAAGGCCTTTTTTAACTTTTGCAATTCGGTGCCCTACATTATTTTACAATATAATTTGCACGTTGGTGTAAATATTTTGTAGCAAATATAATATGTGCCGGTTTTTGGAGTAATTTTGATAATGTTTCAATGAGTGGTAGATAGATTACTATAATTCATAAATTTAAATATTTTGACGCTTCAAATCTCCACTAGTAGAAAAAAGCACATACACTACGGTTTTAAACCGTAGTCTATGACCCTTTTGACCGTAGTCTATACTACCGTAGTGTATACTTGTTAGTATACACTACGGTTTCAAAACCGTAGTCTATGTGGATAATAGACTACGGTTCAAAACCGTAGTCTATGAAGAAAAAACTGTAGTGTATTCATGTCAATTACTACAGTTCAACATTCAACTGTAGTGTATGTACCATTATACACTACGGTTTTTCATTTAACCGTAGTATATGTTTATGTATAGACTACAGTTAATTAAAAAAACCGTAGTAATTGAGTTGCAATAGACTACGGTTTTTAAGAAAACCGTAGTGTTTGATATAATATAGACTACAGTTTCTCAAAAACCGTAGTGTAAAGGTTATTATAGACTAC